>JBBPBX010062788.1:8613-20721 GCA_038048925.1 Garcialebias charrua
TATATATATATATATATACACATATATATATATACATATATATATATATACATATATATATATATATACATATATATATATATACTATATATATATATATATATATATATATACAGGTAGTCCCCGATTTACGAGCGCTCTGATCTGCGAGGTTCCAGACTTACGAGCTGCGAATTTTTGGAAAAAACGAAAAAAATACTGAGTTTTCATGTGTTTTTTCACTACAGTTAGTTAGTTAAGCATATAAACACACGTTTCCGATCATTTTTATGCACTCAAAAGTAGTTTTTAGATGAAAATAGAGTGTTTTTAGTCGCGCTAGCGAAAACCGTTCCAATTTACGAGCGGATTTCCGGATTTACGAGAGAAATGGCGGCCGTTCCAAATTACGAGATTTCCGGTTTACGAGCGCCTCGTTGTAACGGATCTCGCTCGTAAATCGGGGACTACCTGTATATACTTAAAGCTGGGGTATGTAAGATTGTAATGTAGTCTGTAACTTTTCAAACAATATATTTTTAACATATTTCTTCACTCTGTCACTATCTACTGACAAACTGATGTTAGACAAAGTAATCTCTGAAAAAAACTATAGTCCCCTTGCTTCTCTATCAGCATTTATAAAAACACTAAAAACACAGAGTGACCAGGACAATGACAGCCAATAAAAACAGAGTTTGTAACCAGCCAATTAAAAACAGAGCTTGAATTTGAATCAGCCAATAAAAACAGAGCTTGAATTTGAATCTCAGCAGAGCCTCCCCCTCAGAGCCATATATGGCTCTGAGGGGAGGGAGCAGAATGATTTCACCTGCTGGAAATTTTTCTAAGTCCCAGGGTACTGCAGAAACTACAGAGTATAGCTTTAACATGATCTAACAGTAAAACATTAAATCAGCTGATTACAGTGTACCTTTGGCTGATCCAGTCTAACAACTTCCTACTTCCTCTTTCACTCACAGAATGACATTAAAGAAGCTTTTGTTGCTGCTCTTAAGTTTTAACGTCATGTTCAGCCAGTGATCTGCTCAGAAGGAGCACAGTTCTTTGAAAAACAGAAAAGCCTGTTGGGACGTTTGGCCCAGCATTTCCTGCTAAATTAGCTTCACATTCTCTTCAACCTATCCTGTATCACTTGTAGTAAAAATCGAAATGCATAAAAGAAGAGAAGATGTTTAAGACCAATGGATGAGACATAAATAAAACTTTAAATAGGCCTCAGTTATCAGCTCTACAAGCTTTCGTTGAAAATTTATCAAATATGTTGGAAGAATCTGGTTTAGGATCGTTTTTATGCAGTTAAAAACTTAAATAGTACCGTACTTGAATACTTTGTACTTTCATCGTCACCTCTACTACAGAGTGGAAAACCACATTCTACAGTGTCTGCTGAACGTGGTATTTTCCAAACAGCATTGCATCCTCTTTTCTTTGAAGACGAGTCAAACATATTCCACTACATGCCCTCAGAGGGTGTGAAACTGTTGTACAGAGTATGAGTGTAAGTGGGTCGTTACATTAATGTGAACTTTCCATATCTGGCCCTTAGCAAAAATCAGCTGGTTACACCTGCCCTTACTGTCGCTGCGACATCAAGGGGACGGAGTCCGTCCTCATCGAGCCCTACTTGAAGGGCAGCCATCGGTGGGAGGAGGATGAGGACAGCGAAGACGAAGACCACGAGGACATTGAGGTGGTGGTAAAGGAAATGGCTGCACTGAGAAAGGTGTGTGAATGAATTTCTACATTTCTTTGTGTCAAACTGTCCAGATGAAATGTTTTGTCCAAGAAGACATTGTGCAAGTTTTATATTGCACTCAACACTTACGGTTTTTATTTTCAGGAAATCAGAAGGTCTCATTGGATTAAACCAATATTGAATGTTGCTTTCTATTTTTTTTGTAGACTAGAGTCGGCTGCAAAATGTTTCGTTTTTATCTGGCTGTAGATTAAAATGTGCAAAACCCAGCCTCAGTAATTATTTGGCATTGCTCAGCAAAGATTAACAGTAGCTGGTAAATTTGGATTTATTAAACTGGAGCAGTTTTCAGTAGCAAGTATTTTACCTGCAGTAGACAACCATCACAACAATCTCAATTTGGAGAGCTAACGGTTAATTAAAGTGGATTCCAGCCATTTAAAACAACTCAAACTTAAAACATTTCATAGCAGTTAAATCAAACATTATGTTGTGGATATTAACACTGCATTGGTTTTGCAACAGCTCTACTGGGTACTCTCAACACATTATGTTTTGCTCATAGAAGATGCTACAACAAACTATAACCCCTGTTCTAACATCGACATTATATACGTATACTGGTAACAATTGTTTTTAATCTGTTGAAAAAGTGACATGATCTAAATATTTACAATCGAGATTTCACTTGAACGGTTTGAGTTGTTCATAGATGGCTATGATACGATTAGCAGTTAGCTTAACTCCATCCTTTTTCCAAACTGGTGCATTTCTGACTTGTCCAGCGCTGATACAAGATATTTTCCAAACTATATAATCAAAATGCCAACATGTTAATATTAACAATGTTAACTTCATCAAAATAAAACAACAAGGTCGCATCAACAAGCATGCTAATGCTAACATGTTAGCGCGTTATCACTGCTCTCAGAGAACTACATAACTTCACCAAGTGAGCAGCTGGCTGTATACTATAAATTGTATTTACAATTTTTGCCCATATATAAATTATTTACTCAGTAAACAAATTATTAAATTTTTTTTTTCAATAGTTTTCAAGTTCAGACAGCCAAGTGCCCAGTTCTCACGTCAAAGCTCCACCACCGCTCCCCAGAAGCGTTGCTGCCCCAAACTGCTCGTCTCCCCCCAGCCAATCTCAAACATCCAGACCTTCAATTTTCACCCACTCTCGTTCTGCAAGTTCCATCAACAAGATGATTTGCTCATTGCTGCTGTTTGTCTTGATGATGTGATATCTTCCTATCTTACTGACCAGTTTTCGTTTTGTTTTTTTCTCTGCAGGCTAACAGTGACATAGAAACACATGTGCACAAATCACATAAAAACAGGTGAGATGCTGCTCGTTGCACAGCAGAAACAAATCAGTTTTTGATAAGATATTAATCTGAGCTCGCTGTTTACATTTTTAAGTAATTTCCTGCCCTTTAGTCAAGTGACCTGTAATGTGGTCAAATCTGTTAAGAAAACTGAAATACTGTATCTGTAATATCCATTAACAGTAAAATGATTTAACATGCTATTAATGAAGTGACTTAGAAAACAACAGGTTTGTATAAATAAAAATAAAAATAGTTGTTAAAGTAACAAAATGAATAAATGAATCAACCTGCTGCATCAGAGGGTTAGGTTTTTGTTGAGACATTAAGTTTAATTTTATTCAATTTTATTTTTACCCACTTTTATATTTATATACCTGTTTACTTTATCTTGATTTACTCAGCTCCTTTTTCACATTTATTTTTCCCTGTCTGGTTAGTATTTATCGTTTGTTTTGTTTGCACTTTGAGCTCCTCTATCTAATAATTCTGTTCAACAACTTGAGTTTTTATTCAGCTGTTTTTAAAGTTTTGTATGTTTTCATACAACTTTTTTTAACATACAGTCTGTAGCACTGCTTTTATGTACACTGTAAATGTTTGCATCATAAAACAACCGAAGTAAAGAATACACTTGAGGTGTTTGGGTAAAAACACAAGCTGCGTGTAAGAACAAATGAGAGCTTTTGCAAAGAAGTTTCACATTAATCCCCAGATTTAAATCCTGTTTTCAGAAAATAAACACAGACTGAAATTTAAAAAAAATATCCACAATATTTAAACACAAAATCACACTTTTAAAAACTTTATAGGCTTATTTGTCTGGTTTAGTTTGGATTATCTCCATTTGCTGGGAATGCAGTGTTTGCCTCTTTCAGAAGATCAGAATCAGAATAAGCTTTATTGTCATTGCACCGAATCACAACGAAATTACATTTCGGTACAGCCCATCCGAGTAAAACACAAACAAACAGACAAGGGGAGACGGAGGTGTCTGAGGCCGCGGCCTTGTGGGAGGTGCTGCCTTTTCCGTTTAGATAGGAAAAGAGAAACACGAAAGAAGAGGAGGTGTAAAAAAATTGTATATCTCACACTGTGTCCTAGATGGGACACAGTGTGAAAGTTGAAGAAAAAAACCCGACAGAAACAGCAACATACTGGCGACATCATAATATATGCATGAGAAAGGCCGACGAAGACAATGAGTTTGGCCATGGACACTGCCAGATACAGTAGTCCTCATAAGAGCCTGGTAAGTCCTGGTAAGAGAGGGTGCTGTGTCTATCAGCTGGCTCAGCTCTGACACAGGTCCACAGATGTCCTCGGGAAGGGGGAGGGGAGGGAGGAGCAGAGCTTCTTGTTCACATAACATCCAGGAGAGTTTGAGATAGTTGGCCAATTCAAGGCCAACACGGGGGAGCCAGATTCAGATATTTTGGGTCAGGCCAACTCTGCTTGATTTCTGTCTGCCTTATAGTTCTACATTACTGGCACATCTCAATGGCGACTCCAAACAGCCAATTTCTGTGGTCAGCGCCCCCGGGCCGAGCTTGTAGCTTCTCCAAGGTTGATTCCTTCCCACAAGCAAGTTTCAGGAGCCGCAAGTGGCCTGTGATTCTCAGGAATTGCGTCCAGCTTACGGCTCAGCTCACACAGCATCTGAGTCTGAGAGCTCACCACATGGCACATTCCTTCACACAAGCCGCCAAGCTTTGTTCCTGCTCATCAAGCTGCATATTATTCATGACATTAGATTTTTGTTACTACATACTCTCTGAGCCCTCTCTCACTGATCACACATAATTCCTTCAATTTGTTTGTTAGCTGTTATAAATGCAAGAAATACCATGCACAAGGGAACTATGTGCACCTGTGGCAGGCAAGAGACAGTAACTCATTCAGCTGCTCATTTATAACATTTTATTTCACTTTTGTTCACATTTCTGTTTGCTCTTCTGTTTGTTCTTCTGAACAGTGCTGAATTCCTTGGAGAAGCAAATCCATCCTCTTCTCAAACAAATGCTGATTGTGAGTTTTACAATCTTGATCCCTGAATTTTGCACAGAGTGTAAAGCTTATCTACATTATAATATATTAACAGTGAACTACTTCTTAAAAAAAATATATATTTCTAGACATAAAAACTTTACACCTTTAATAAACAAGTCTATACCGTTAGAAGACAAATACTTTTTTAAAGTACAAAAATTAAAATTAGCTGCTAACTCAATTGAATTATTATTATTTTTTAAATAAATATTCAGCTTTTTACTGATTAAAAACAAGGCTTTTAGTTCACTAGGTAAATTCTTGGGTAAAATCTGGCATAGTAGTGTCACAAAAATCCCAAATTATTCTAAAATAATAATAATAATAATAATAATAATAATAATAATAAAAACAAGAATTAAAAATAATTTTGGACTTAGAAAAAGGATCAAATAAAATAAAGCCTTGACAAAAAAAAATATTTAAAGTGTAAATAAGCACAAACAATAAATCAAAAAGGACCAAATTAAATATTTATTCTTTGAAAGTTGAAATATCCATTGTACCCGTTGCATTACTTTTGTTTCATTATTTTTGTAACTTCTATTTATTTTCTTATTCTTGTTTTACTTACTAAAAATCCCAGTGTTTTGTTTAATTTTTATTCCCAAATGTTTCCTCCAGGCCAGTCAAGTTTGAGCTGAATGTTCACCTCAGTTGTCTCAAATGGACCTGAAATTAATAATTTATCTTTCACCTGAGCTTTACATTAAATGTTTGATTCCATTTGAAGGAAGAAATAAACACTACACATGTAGAATCTGGCCTCATATTAAACCAAAGTGCATTTAAACTTGTTAAAAATATTTACAATTTGCTTCTTGATTAAATGGATCCTTATGTTCACTACACATGAAGTGAAGCAGCATGACTTCCAAAAAGTGACAACATTTTAAATGTGCACGTTCTAAATGAAGATCTTGCTCACTTCTGCAAGACACAGACTTCACTTTTTGTAAAAGGTCATGAGGGTTATTTTTATACTCAGTGTGGCAGAATGGATCTTTTAATAGAACCAGAACAAATGTTCTAATTTAGTTATTGTTGGGTATAACGTGAGTAGACATTCTGGAAGGGAAGTGTTTAATTTTCACCTCAAATGTGGTAAAATATAGTTTTCGACATGCAGTTGAGGTGAGATGAGTAACGTCCTCATTAAAAAAAAAGACATGCAGCACGACTCAAAGCCTGATTCGATCAGGTGAAAGAAACAACAAAGAAATGTAATGTAACTGTAATTAATGTAAAGCAAAATGATTTTTTAAAGACACATGAACAATAAAGAACATTTTAAAGGGAACTGTTGCACTGTTTTTGCATTGACCTTTCCCATTGTTTGTTTTGTGTAGGCGCAGCAGCGTGGATCGGCCCTCCTAGTCCTTTTTATGAAAGAAGACACAAAGAAAATGAGAAAAGTGGAGCAAGACCAAGAAAAGACAAAACTGGCTTGGGAGAAATAACAAGAACATTATCATCTTGAGTACTCCACCACGTGGAATCTGGGACGTCTTTAACAACAACAAAACAAAACAAAATAATATTGTTTAGATAAGGTTGTTCAGTCACAAGCGACTATATAAAAGTTTTGTTTGTGGTTTTGTGCCTGACTGTAAATGACATCATGCCTGCTGCACAGCTAAAAGTGACAGGAGTAGGTGGGACTGACACGAACCTCCCACTGCGTCTCCCAACTGATCAGTAATCACACTGCTGTTGTCTGTGCCAAGAGTTCAGCACTAATTCTTAAATGTAATCTTGCATGCCATTTTATTTTTAATTAAGGCATTTAATAAACCACATAATAATGAAGACTTTTTGAAGATTGAATTATGAAGATAAAGAAGGTTAATCACAAGGCAAAATAATATATATTGGTACTGATCAGAAAATACTACCTCGTCTATTAAATCATCCATCCATCCGTTACCCACTTCTTCCTTTTTGGGTCACGGAGGTCACTGGTGCCCATGTCCAGCAGTCACTGTACGAGAGGCGGGGTGGACAGATCTCCAGTCCATTACTGGGCCACATAGACAAACAAAACAACCATTCACTCTCTCTCACACACCTAGGGATAATTTAGAGTTACCAATCAGCCAAACATGCATGTTTTTGATCTGTGGGAGGAAACCAAAGTACCTGAAGAAAACCCATGCATGCACGGAGAGAAGAGGCAAACTACACCCAGGTCAGGATTCGATACAGCTGCCTTCTTTCTCACTGAGGGGCAGCAGCTCTACCATGAGCCGCCGTCCGTCCGCCCGTCTACTGTAATTGTTTTTTCAAATATATTTAAAGGTGCGGTCTGTAAGTTTCTGTAGAACGCAAGACTTATGCCTGGTACCCACTGCACAACTCGAAACGCGCCTGCCGTCCCCTTTTGGCCGCTTGTCAGGGTCCCACCAAACCACTGAAGACCGTCTGATGACGTACACTAGGGGGCAGCAGAGAGGAGGGGTCTAGTTCGTCTTCCGGGTTCAGTTGTTGTGTTAACTGCACCTCCGACGGTCTTTGATGAGATTAAAACTTTTTTTTTATGTTTGGGGTGATCTACACTGGAGAGAACAGCAGCCTGTCAGCAGCAACTGTAAAAATGCCACGTTTCTTACCGGAGTTTGGTTCCAATTCATGGAGGGTCGATCCGGTAAGTTTAAAAAGTCCAAAAAAAGTCCCGTTGTGGTTGTGTAATCAGATAGCAGAGGCTCTCCCACTGTTTGCCGGATGCGTCGAGCCTCCAGAGATCAACATTTGGGACGTCGGCGGCTCGACGGCTAGGTTGATTTGGACGCGCGCGTGCCCGCGAAGGGAACTGCAGGCTGCCGCCGCGCCGCTTCGATCACTCGAATCGCGCCGCTTCCCTGTTCGCCGTGACTCCACGCGTCTCCTCATAGACTTTGAATGTAAACCGGCCGCTTCAGCCGCCCGACAACGGGGCAGTGGGTACCAGGCATTAGAAAAATTTTCAACAGGGAAAGCATTCTGGTCCCTCCCCCTCAGAGCCATAAATGGCTCTGCTCCCCCTTGCTCTCGCTGAAATTCAGCTCAGCCTCCTTAGCTCCGCCTCCACTGCATGTCCTGTCGCAGCCGCTGCCATATTCTGTGTTTATATGTTAATAAAACATTCTAAAAAATAAAATAAAAACATGGAGCGCTGGTCCAGCACACCAGAACACCAGGAAATCTGCAGAGCCTCGCGCAGCCACGTTGAACCCGAGTTTAATTCGCTCGTGACAAATTCATTCATTTCCTCATTGTTTCAGTCATGGAGTCAGCGGAGGAGGAAGCGATCACTTGACTTTTGGCAAAAAAACAAAAGAAAAGTCCAGATCAGGGATGAAGAAGGGGAATTTAATACATTTGTGTCACATACAAAACAGTTTTGCATCGCTTTGCAATCCTTTGAACGAGAACGTGCGCGGCCGCTGGGGCTGGGACAGGCGGGGGCGTGGGTTAGGAGCGTGAGAAGTGAGAAGCTCTGTTTTTATTGGCTGGTTAACGGCGGGTCACTGTGGGTTTTTAGAAATGCTTTTAGTAACACCTGGAGAAGCAAGGGGACTATAGTTTTTTCAAAGATTACTTTGTCTAACATCAGTCTGTCAGGAGATAGTGACAGAGTGAAGAAATATGTTAAAAATATATTTTTAGAAAACTTACAGACTGCACCTTTAACTGATGCCTTGTGTGTTAATTTATGACACAGTCTTAAATGTAACAACTTATAACAAAGTTCATGCTCAATAATCCAGATAAAGAACATCCAACAATGGTAAGTAAGTCAAGTCCTCTGGACGGTTTCTTAGTGTTGAAATGTTTCGTCCTTCATCCAAAGGCTGAAGACTGGAGGTGACAGAGCATCGTCTGTGGAAGCACCCAGACTGTGGAACAGCCTCCCTCTGTTTGTGAAGCTCTCTCAGTCTGTAGATCAGTTTAAGTCCAGACTGAAGACGCATCTATTCTCCCTGACCTTCAACCTCAAATTAGTACCTGGTTGATTTGAGTTTTAGGGAAATGGCAGCAAATATGAAATAGTTTGTCTTGGGTTTTTTTGCACTATTATTTTAATGGTATTTTACTGTAAATTTTATCATACTTTTATTTTTATTAAACTCAATTTTATTTATTTTGATTACTTTTTTAAATCTACGATGTTGTAATTCTTGTGAAGAACTTTGGTCAGCTGTGGTTGTTTTTAAAGGTGCTATATAAATAATTTTTGAAATGAATTGAATTGATTTCCTCAGTCCGAGGAGCCACAACAAACTCAGTCCCACAAGCAGCACACACACTCATCCAAAAGACTCTGAAGTCCTTTGGATAAAGGATGAAATGTCTCAACACAAAGAAACCATCCAGAGGACCTGACTTATATTTGTTGAGTTGACTTATATCATGTTGATGTTCCACTCAAAATTGAGGGTGTTGAGATTTGTAGAGTGAGTGAGGTGAAGTTTTTGGGTGTTATTATTGATGACAAACTGACATGGAAACAACACATAAATTCTGTAAGAATAAAAATAGCTAAATCGATTGCAGTACTATACAAGGTCAGAGACCTATTGAATGATAAAGCTCTGTATTTGTTGTATAACACAATCATTGTTCCACACTTAATCTATTGTATTGATGTTTGGGGGAAAGCGTGTAAAACAATCACAAAGCCTATTTTTGTATTACAGAAAAGAGCTGTAAGAATTATCACTAGAAAACATTACTGTCATCCATCCAGTACATTATTTTATCAACTGAAATTATTGAAGTTCCATGATTTGGTTGATTATAATATTTTATCAATTATGTATAGGGCTCAGAACAACAAATTACCTTTAAATATCCAAATGCACTTTGTTAAAAGACAAAGTTGTTATAATCTTAAGGGGACAGAGATGTTTGTAAAACCACAATTCAGAACTAGCTTGAAGGGACGTTCTACCTCAATCCAGGGAATTAGATTATGGAATGGCTTGGAGAATGTAGTTAAAAATGCCAAGTCACTGTTTACATTTAAAAAAATGATCAAAAGGAATTTGTTGAAAAAATATATATGAATTAGCATAATGTGTATTGTATTATTTATTAGTAATGTATTAGTATTAGAAAATTAGAAAGAGTTAGTCATTTTGTACTACTGGTGGAAGATTATTAATGTGCTTTGTATCAATTTTTAATTATGTATTAGTATTAGAAAATTAGAAAGAATTAGTCATTTTGTACTACTGGTGAAATATTATTAATGTGTTTTGTATCGATTATTAGTTACGTATTAGTATTAGAAAATTAGAAAGAGTTAGTCATTTTGTACTACTGGTGAAATATTATTATTGTTTAATCTGATTGTTTGAAAAAAGGGGCAGATATAATAAGATTTATTCTTCTTTCTGCTTCCTTTCATTTTTTTTACATTGTGTACGTATCATTAATGGGATTGTCTTGTATTGTGTTTCTTTTGTAAAAAAATGAACAAATTTAATAAACATAAACATAAACATATATTTGTTGGATTTTCTACCTGGATTATTGAGCATGAACTTTGATGTTCTGAACCACTTTGGCCATGGCTGCCTAAGAGGAGTCGACGAGGGAGAGGGTGGACTCCAGAAACCATCTTATCACCATCAAACTGGTTGTCCCACTTTGTGAGTGTGCTGCTTGTGGGACTGAATTTGCTGTGGAAGTCCTTTGAATGAAAGACGAAACGTTTCAACACAAAGAAACCGTCCAGAGCACCTGAATTAACTTTGTTGGAAGTAAACTTATAACTGACACGTTCATGTCGATGTTTCCAAAACAATGTATTACAAAAGTAAATTTAAATTTTAGCACCTCTTAAAGCAATGCATAGTGCTCAACACTTTTTATAGTTTGACCTTATTTTGATAAATGACAAAGATGTGATCTCATGTCATAATGTAAGATGCTATGAATGCCTTTTAGTTAGTACCACATCAAATGTCAGGGTGTAAATTAACTGAATTACAGACAGTTTTTGTTTTGAAGCTCAATTGAATGTGTCAACCAATTTCAACTGGTTTGGCTACATCCAACAATTCTTTTCCCTAAGTTTAACATTTAAATCTGTCCAGCTTTGTTGAGATATTTTGCTAACAGACCAAAAAAGCTGACTTCAAATTTTAAACGAAATTCTTGTGCAACGCTGAGAATGTGTCGAGGATCACTTTCAACCACTAGCGCATCAAATTTTAAGTCAGGACATGTTCAATTGACAGAGGTACTTTTTTTTTTGTAGTATTGGTTGTTGCAGCCATTTTGAAATGTAATGACTATATAATAATAGTTTAATAATGAAAATAAAAGAAAATATACCTAGAGGTTAATAAATACCCAGAGGTTTTATTTATTGTTGTGATACTTTCACATGTAGTTTCAGAGAAGCAGGTTATAAGAGAATAAGTGTGAAGAAAATATAATTTGTCTAGTGTCATCTAAATTAGATGCTTGAAGGCCGAGGGACAGTTAAAGAAGACTGGTGATGCGAGATAAGAAATTAACGTCAGTGAAGTGTTGCAACAAAAGGGGGGAAACAAATGTTTCTTCAGGAATAAGCTGCCAGAGTTTCTTCGATCCAGTAGAGGAACTCACACACTTTAACGTAGACGCCGGGGTAGTTTGGCTGAGCGCAGCCTCGGCCCCACGACACGAGGCCGTGCACTTCTCCTGCGCACACCAGAGGGCTGCCAGAGTCGCCCTGCCGAACACAGACCGGGTGAGCCAAACAGACAACAGGTGCAGGAGCTGCAGGCCGAATGCTGTCAGACTCACGTTGCATGCGTCTCTGCCTCCATCCATGTACCCGGCGCACACCATCCTGCGAGAGATCATGCCTGGATAGGCCTTTTCGCAGTCACTGTCCTCCACTATGGGCACGTCCAAACACTGCAGACGGGTGGGCATGTTCACTGTAACGGAGAAACGCAGAGCATGAGCCAAAAGCTCCTTGGTTTTAGTTTGGTTTTACTCCTTGGTTTTAGTTTGTTTCCTCTAATTCAAATCACCTTCTTCGCTGTC
>JBBPBX010062789.1:0-14809 GCA_038048925.1 Garcialebias charrua
TAGGCTGGGAACTAAATTGTTTGGGTCCAAACGCAGAGGGACCGTTTCTTCTGCTAAACCTTCAAAGGACTTCCTGTGTGGCTTTGCTGCTGTCTGTGGGACCACCACCACCATCATCATCAACAGGACAGCGCTGACAACCTGGGGAAGAAGAACATTCATTCATTCAACCTTTATTTATACAGGCTAGCCTCGTTGAGCCACGGGGACTCATTTACAAGAGAGACCTGTCTCACTCACACCTAGGGTCAATTTAGAGTTACCAATCAGTCTAACATGCATGTTTTTGGACTGTGGGAGGAAACCGGAGAAAACCCACGCATGCACGGAGAGAACATGCAATAACAAGTCACTTTCATCATTGTCGTCGTAATGTCTAGCGAAGACATACTGAAACAAAAAAAATATAAACGTAAAAACAAACTAACATTGATACTGAGGAAACACATTACATATTTTATTAAAGCAACAATAATCAAGTTTGATCATGAAATAAAGAAACATGTACTTGGGAACCAGTACAATAAATTCTCTCAATAAAAGTTAATGAGACTAACTCGAAAGTATAGACAAAATCATATTTTTAACACGCACTAAAATACGTACGTTCAGTGCAAGTGTATGTTATACATGAACACAGAATTTTAATTAAGTCATCTTTTTAAAAATTCTTAAATTTATAAAGTTGTACATTTTCTGTGACGCGGTTAGAAAAATAAAATAATAAAAAAAATAAGCTTCAAAGATATTTATTGTCAATATTGTGCATCTGTATTATTCTAATTTTATGTCCACTAAAATTGCAGCACAGAAAAGCCATAACAATAAAGAAATACATTATATAAAAACTGGAGCGTGAGATCGATAGGCGGATAGGTGCAGCATCCGCAGTGAAGCGGGCGCTGTACCGGTCTGTCGTGGTGAAGAGAGAGCTGAGTCAAAAGGCAAAGCTCTCAATTTACCGATCGATCTACGTTCCCACCCTCATCTATGGTCATGAGCTTTGGGTTGTGACCGAAAGAACAAGATCTCGGATACAAGCGGCTGAAATGAGTTTTCTCCGCAGGGTGTCTGGACTCTCCCTTAGAGATAGGGTGAGAAGCTCAGTCATCCGGGAGGGACTCGGAGTAGAGCCGCTGCTTCTCCACATCGAGAGGAGCCAGTTGAGGTGGCTCGGGCATCTGGTTAGGATGCCTCCTGGACGCCTCCCTGGTGAGGTGTTCCGGGCATGTCCCACCGGGAGGAGACCCAGAGGAAGACCCAGGACACGCTGGAGGGACTATGTTTCTCGGCTGGCCTGGGAACGCCTTGGGATTCCCCCAGAGGAACTGCTCCAAGTGGCTGGGGAGAGGGAAGTCTGGGCCTCCCTACTTAGGCTGCTACCCCCGCGACCCGACCCCGGATAAGCGGAAGAAATGGATGGATGGATGGATGGCCTCCTTTACTCCTCTCTCAAACCATCGTTCCTCTCTATCAAGGATGTGAACATCTTCATCCCTGAAAGAGTGACCGCTGGCCTGGAGATGAGTGTAGACTGCAGAGTCCTGACCTGATGATGTTGATCTTCTGTGCTGGGCCATCCTTTTGGCCAGTGGCTGTTTAGTTTCCCCGATGTAAGACTGATCACAGCCCTCCTGACACTGAACAGCATACACAATATTACTCTGTTTGTGCCGGGGGACTGGATCTTTGGGATGAACCAGTCTTTGCCGTAATGTATTTTGGGGTTTAAAAGCCACTGGGACGTTGTGTTTAGAAAATAAACGTCTCAATGTCTCTGAAACTCCCGCAACATACGGAATGACCACTGGTCTGGGTCTGGGTTCCTTCTTTTCACCTGATGGCTGGCTGGAGTCCTGTTTGGGTTTCTTCTCTGCTTTCAGGAAGGCCCAGTTAGGATATCCACATTTCTCTAGAGCCTGTTTTGTGTGTGATTTCTCCTTCTGTCTGGCTCCTGAGTTAGTGGGGACGCTGTCTGCTCTGTGATTGTAGCCGTTTTCGCATTGACCAGCCCTCAATGGCCCGGGCCGCCCCGCCAAGCCTTCTAACCCAGGTTCAGCGTGTTCGCATTTTCCTTTTTTTTCCCCGGGTCCGCCCTCATTTTGGAACCATCTCCACCGTGGTTCTGTTCGGGCCGGGCTCCCCCGGCCCAGTTTGACGTCATGTACTGCTCACATTTGATTTGTTGTTTGCAGCAGGGGCTGGACTCGTTCTAACAACCTCAGCGCGAGGCCTGAATTTCATTAAAATTTAACTACAGAAACCCCTAAAAAAATATTTGTTAGCTGAATATATATATATTAGTGTTTCTGAGTTAAATTTTTGTTAATAACTGATTACAAATCAGCTTATGTATCAGCTTATGTTAGAACGTAAATAACACGAAGCGTGCACCCATTTCCGCCTTTCCGCACGACCTGAATGTCATTAAAATATAACTAATATTGTCTAACTCTTGCGCGCAGCCAGGGTTTTAAAATATAACTAATAATCTCTAACTTCTACGTGCAGCTAGAATGTTAAGAGGGGTGATTCCTATATAGGTAACGTGGACACCTAAAAATCCAGTCCGTCGCTGTAGCTCAGAGCAATCGACCACTGCTATTACTTATTATTGCTATTGATACTTTGTTTAAAAAAAAAAAAAGTATTTCTTTCTTTTGCTTTTTCTCTTTTTTGTTTTCTATTGTTTATTGTTTGTTTATTGTTTATTGTTTAAGGAAATTCTACCATTGCTGTTCATCGTTCTTTAGTTTTAGCAGGTCGCTTTCGTAAATGAGCCCATGAGGTTCAATAAGATTTACCTGACTAAATAAAGGTTGAATGAATGAATGAATTACATAATTTTATCTTGACCCGGTGAAGCGGGTTCGCTTCCCACCTGGTACGAAGTAATTTTACTTTTTTTTATTTTTATATTGGAGTAAATAAAAAGGAGTTTGTTTGGTTAACACAACTCCTTTTTATTTACTCCAATAAAAAAAAAAAAGTAAAATAACTTTGTACCAGGTTGGAAGCGAACCCGCTTCACCGGGTCAAGATAAAAGAATGTAATAGCAGTGGTCGATCGCTCTGAGCTACAGCGGCAGACTGGATTTTTAGGTGTCCACGTTACCTATATAGGAATCACCCCTCTTAACATTCTAGCTGCACATAGAAGTTAGAGATTATTAGTTATATTTTAAAACCCTGGCTGTGCGCAAGAGTTAGACAATATTAGTTATTGTTTAATGACATTCAGGTCGCGCTGAAAGGCTGAAATGGGTGCGCACTTCGTGTTATTTACGTTCTAACATAAGCTGATACATAAGCTGATTTGTAATCAGTTATTAACAAAAATTTAACTCAGAAACACTAAACACTAAGCATCCTGTGCTCCAGCATCAACGTGTGGCATGGAGGCTGCACAGTTGAAGAGAGGAAAGCTCTGCAGAGAGTGGTGAAGGCTGCACAGAAGTCTGTTGGAGTCAGTCTCCCCACCATCACAGACATTTACACCTCTAGATGCAGGAAAAGAGCCACCTGTATCATGAAAGACCTCACTCATCCAGCACACTCACTCTTTGCCCCACTCCCCTCAGGACGGAGGTTGAGGAGCATCAAGTGTAGAACCACTAGACTGAGGAACAGCTTCTACCCTGAGGCTGTTAGACTCATGAATAAATAAAAATAAAATTAAAATAAACACTGCAAAATATCACATCATGCTGATGCTGATATGTTTTCTTGTTGCTGTGTTCATCTGTGTTCATCTGTGACCATCTGCTCATACAAACTCATGTTCGTGCTGCTGTTTATTCCCACTATATTAGGCTTAGTGTATTACTAGTTGATGTTTTTCTTAGTTAGTTCTCGATGTTATTACTGTTTTTCTCTTTCATTTGTTGTTGGATGTAACTGGGACCTCGTGTACATAATCTCGTTTTCATCTCATGTACCACATGCGGTGCAAATGACAATAAAGACTCTCTCTGACTCTAATATATATACTCAGCTAACAAATGTTTTTTAGCGGCGTGTCCTCTCTTAAAACACTGTAAGCGCGCACACAAGAACACTCCACCCACGTCAAGAGAACACCCCACCCACTTCAAGAGAACACGCCACCCACTTCAAGGCTTGCTCTCCACATAATGCGTAATGAACGAGGGCGGGCCAGGGCTGGCTCTGGGCCAACCAGAGACGAGCCGGACTGGGGAGGGCCGTGCAATGCGAAAACGGCTACAGTGTCCTGATGACTCCTAAATTGTGCTCCAGTGGGTGATGGGAGTCAAACTGCAAATACTGGTCTGTGTGAGTGGGTTTTCAGTACACCTCAGTTTGCAAATTTCCTCTATCAGAAACTGATACCTCACAGTCCAAGAAAGCCAACCTGCCATTTGTTACATCTTCTCGTGTGAACTTGATAAATTTATCCACAGAGTTGATGTGATCAGTGAAATGTGTGACTTCCTGAGATTTAATTTTAACGCAGGTGTCATCAACATACCTGAACCAATGACTTGGTGGTCTCCCTGAAAAGGACGTCAAGGCTCTCTTTTCTACCTCCTCCATGTACAGGTTGGCAACAATAGGAGAAACTGGAGACCCCATAGCACACCCATGTTTCTGCCTATAATATTGCTCCCCATATGTGAAGTAGGTTGACTGCAGGCACAGTTTCAAGAGTTGACACAGTTGCTCTGTGGAAAGTGTGGTCCTGCTGTTCAGAGTGGTGTCTGATTTTAACCTTAAACAGACCACCTCTACTGCTTCATCAACAGGAATGCACGTAAAGAGTGATGTGACATCAAAAGAGACCATTGTTTCATCAGTCTCCATGATGACATCCCTCACCTTATCCACAAAGTCCATGGTGTTCTGTATGTGGTGTTCTGAGCTGCCAACTAAAGGGATGAGTACAGATGCCAGATATTTGGAAACATTGTAAGTGACCGAGTTAATCATGCTAACAATTGGTCTTAAAGGTACACCTTGTTTGTGGATTTTGGGTAAACCATACAGACTTGGCGTGGCCTCCCCTGGGTACAGTCTGTGGTACAGAATATTGTCAATAGCCTTGTCCTGCTTCAAAATTTTCAGGCAATCTATCAACTTCTTCTTGTAACCACTTCCTGGATCTCTTTTCAGCGGTTCATAAGTGGTTAAGTCACTAAGGAGTGACATAACTTTCTCATGATAGTCTTTCTGGTTCAAAATCACTGTGCACCTTCCTTTGTCTGGGAGAATTATGATGTTTTTGTCTTTGCTAAGAGTGGTGCGTGCATCCCTCTCTTCTCTACTGATGTTGGAAGGTGGTGGTTTAGCATTACTGAAACAGGCTGAAACTTTGACTCTGAGTTGTTCTGATTCAAACTCTTTAATTTTGTTGTTACGGATGGCTGACTCAGTGGCTGTGATCATCTCCACCAGCAGAATGCTACTTGGTGCCACTGCAAAGTTTAGCCCCCTGGCAAGAATCTCTGTCTCCGGCTGGGTGAGCTGTCTGTCAGATAAATTCTTCACCCACTTTTCTGTCTCCCTGGTATGTAACTGTGTATCGGAGTGTTGTCTTCCACTGAATGTGTTGTTATTGGAATTGTGATGATGTTGACGAGTTATCAGTGAGTTAAATTTGTTTTGTTGTCGAGTCTTGGACTTGACATGCTGTGCTAAGCGTGCCTGATCTGTACAGTAATAATAATAATAATAACAATAATAATAATAACAATGCATTTAATTTATAACGCACTTATCATTAACAAAAATCTCAAAGTGCTACAAAGTGCAACAAAAATCAAAGATCAAATAAAAACAAGTGATAAAACAAGTAAAATCAATAACAGTATCAACTAAGATCAAAGATAAAATCATGTGGAGGCAGAGTAGGCTCGCTTAAAAAGAAAGGTCTTTAAGCCGTTTTTAAAGTCAACCAGTGACTGTGGAGCTCTCAGGTAGTCAGGGAGGGAGTTCCATAGGCGGGGGGCAGCCACACAGAATGCCCGGTCTCCCATGGTCCTTAATTTGGTTTGAGGAATGTGAAGGAGATTACTGTTCTGTGATCGTAGAGACCGGGTGGATGAATATGGTGCAAGAATGTCCTTTAGATAATCAGGTGAAGTTCCGTGTAAGCATTGGTGTGTAATGAGAGCAGTTTTGTACTGAATTCTGTAGGTGACAGGAAGCCAATGGAGGTTATGGAGAATGAGTGTAATATGTTCAAATTTACGAGCTCTCAACAAAATACTTGCTTCACTGTTTTGAATGTATTGAAGCTTCTGAAGGTATTTGCTAGGGATTCCAATAAACAGGGAGTTGCAGTAGTCGAGCCTTGAGGAGACAAAAGCATGGACGAGCTTCCCAGCATCAGAAAAAGTTAGAGATGGGCGAAGTCTGGAGATGTTTTGAAGATGGAAGAAGCAAGTTTTAAACAGAAGCTTAATGTGATTTTCAAATATAAGATGAGTCCATCACTTGCTGAAGTGTGGTCTGATAATTTTTAATAATTTGTCACATTTGTCATCTGTGTATGTTTCCCATACTTGACAGACGAAATTGGTCTTCTGCCTTTAACCCAACCACCACCAAGTGGTGCAGCGAGCAGCCGTAGTCAGCGCTCGGGGAGCTGGAGAATTAGGTGTGCACTCACAAGCCGTTTTCGCATTGGCCAGCCCTCAGTGGCCCGGAGCTCCCCTGGGTGTCTCTGGGCCACCCGCGTTCATTACGCATTTGCCGCAAAGCCGCCTTGAAGTGGGTGGGCAGTTCTCTGGAAGTGGGTGGGGTGCTCTCTTCACGTGGGTGGAGTGTTCGTGTTTTAAGAGAGGAGACTCGGCAAAAAAAAAATTGTTAGCTGGATATATATATATTAGTGTTTCTGCGTTTAATTTTTGTTAATAACTGATCACAAATCAGCTTATGTTACAACGTAAATAACACGAAGCGCACACCCATTTCCGCCTTTCAGCGCGACCTGAATGTCATTAAACAGCATTAAACAATAACTAATATTGTCTAACTGTTGCGCGCAGCCAGGGTTTTAAAATATAACGAATAATCTCTAACTTTTACGTGCAGCTAAAATGTCAGGAGGAGTGATTGCTATATGGGCAAGTTGGACACCTGAAAATTCAGTCTGTTCGGATAGCACAACGAGTAAATGCGTTAACGTTTTGACCGGGAGAAGTGGGTTCGCTTCCAGCCTGGGACAAAGTTATTTTACTTTCTTTTTCTTTTTATTCACATTTTCTTTTAAATAAAAAGGAGTTTGCAAACAAACTCCTTTTTATTTAAAAGAAAATGTGAATAAAGAGAAAAAAAAAGTAAAATAACTTTGTCCCAGGCTGGAAGCGAACCCACTTCTCCCGGTCAAAACGTTAACGCATTTACTCGTTGTGCTATCCGAACAGACTGATTTTTCAGGTGTCTAACTTGCCCATATAGCAATCACTCCTCCTGACATTTTAGCTGCACGTAAAAGTTAGAGATTATTCGTTATATTTTAAAACCCTGGCTGCGCGCAACAGTTAGACAATATTAGTTATTGTTTAATGCTGTTTAATGACATTCAGGTCGCGCTGAAAGGCGGAAATGGGTGTGCGCTTCGTGTTATTTACGTTGTAACATAAGCTGATTTGTGATCAGTTATTAACAAAAATTTAACTCAGAAACACTAATTCAGCTAACAATTGTTTTAGGGGTTTCTCGTTTCTGTAGTTAAATTTGAATGAAATTCAACCCTCGCGCTGAGGTTGTTTGAATGAGTCCCGCCCCTGCTGCAAACAACGAATCAAATGAGAGCTGAAACTAGCCCTGTCGGGCTCGGCCCGATAAGAACCACGGTGAAGATGGTTCCAGAACAAGGGTGGATCCCGGGCGGAAAAGGTAAATGCGAAGACGCCGAACCCGGGTTAGAAGCTGGGAGAGCCGGGGAGGGCCGGCCAATGCGTAAGCGGCTATAGACACCCCAAGGTGTGTAGTGGCTGGGGCGCGAACCCGCGTCCTTCGGGTCCCAAGTCAAAAGCCTTAGCCACTACACCATCTTGGCTCCTGATATAGTCACGTTGTTAGTTTTTGTTTAATGTGCTCTTCTTTGGCCTTCAAGGCCTCAATGGTAAAATTGGTCTCTCTTACCCGTTCATTCAGCAGCTGCGTCTGTGCCTTCTGAAGGATCTTGCTTGCCCGGTGCCCGCTGACAGACAATTTCAGTTCCAGGCTCTTGGGAATAATGCCACTTTGTCTGCATCTATTGAATCGCAAGTGGTTCCTGTAGTCTGCCCTCTTCCTAGCTGTTTTCTCAAACTCTCTAACCAGTTTGAGGCTGGATTATTGATTATGCATAAGGGTATTACCCATTATGAACACAAGATGGCGAGATATTATTGGCTGAGAGCTGGATCACATGATAGAGTAGGGCTTCCCATTCATCGATGGTGATGAGGACTCTTGGAGGTGTAGCTGAGCTCCGAAGAAGACTAGTTTTCTGTTTACACTTAGGGCCATTATGTATGGCCGCATAGTAAGGTCACAATGGCCCAGGGCTCGTGGTCTTGTACTTTACATGAGGGTAAAATAAACCTTCTGAAATGGATGACGAGTGCTCCTCCCCTCACTGCTTCAGATATAGAACATATTCTAACAGGTGCATCCCTACATGCTAGCCGTCCAATCACGGCACCCATCTGGTTCTTTTGTTCCCAGGTGGAGAGGAAACTCACAATAACTCTATAAAATCAAGAGCGGTCAATTCTATTTACCTTTTAATGTAGGTAAGGCAGGAAAAATTACAAGCTCAGCGCATGGGCCTCTGCTTCCAGGTTGCGATGGGTCAGACGGGTTTGTTTTTGCTTGCTTACAACACTTAGATAGGTTTGCACATCTCTGAAACAAATTATTCTGCCATTTTTGTTTTGAGAAACGAGTAAGATATTCAGTGCATATTTCATGCCTAGTTCTAAACGGGAAAGTTAGATTTTATGCCACACCTTCTTTGATTCTGCAATATTGTGATGCATTTTTGTAGGACTTCATGAATACAAAAGGCAGCTAAAAATGGGGTGCCTCCCTTTGGTTACATCACAGAATCTTGGTGTTGAAGGCTCACTGTGACTGCATCACTGTTGTCTGTCCAACATCTATTTAAGATTAAAGTAAATGTCCACCCAGAAACTCAAAATGACATCTAACTCCACGCCTTCGAATAGTTCAACTAAGGCCAACAACAGCTCGTTGCAGTGGCAGTAATGTTAGCGTGACGTTGAAAAACAATCAAGGAAATTAAAAAAAAGATAAAACAAGTCAATGTGCCTGATAAACAGCATCATTTTTATATTCCCAAAAGGAATCTCCCACTTTATTTTACATATTGAATTCAGATCACATTAGATGCACAATCAAGAAAATGACAAGCTTCTTATTTTAGACGTGTAAAGCCTTTAAATCATATGTTGACATTCAGTTATGATATTCAAATGCAATCAATAGCAAGTCATTCAGTGATTTTAATGTTAATCTATAGATGGAGAGAATTAGTACTTTTGAATTTAATATTGCACCAGTTTCACCTTGAATTATTTTTTTTTTCTATTTCTTTCTTTGTTTGTGTCAAACTTGTTTATTAAGGTCTCTTTTTTTAATGGTGGCTGTTTTGGGGAAAATGTAAAGTATACCATAGCTGTTCAATGTTGCTTAGTAAAGCGGACCTTGTTTTTCCTCTTATTTTCTTTAGTTCTAAATGTTTGAATTCTTTCATCATTGAGCGCTAAGAGCCACCAAATGGAGAAAGACAAACTGGTACACCGAGTAAATGTTTGAAAACTTCTCCTGGAACAGAGGATTGCAAGCACCTATGCATCTGCACAGTAAACGGCTTTAGTAAGTTTGCCCACAGGAGTTTTCCCCACACGTTCAGCTAAAACACATGCAGCAAAAAAAAAATGAAATCCGTTTTGAACTAGGCTGAAGTTAATTTCGAACTTGTCAAACTGTGTTCCAGAAGTGCAGGTTCATGCAAATTCCCCTCAGCTTCTTATACACATGGAAAAACTCGAGCATATTTCCCCAAAGTACACATATTTCTTTACCGGGCCTCTATAGGCTTCAGTCTAGTTGAACAGTGAGGAAAGCTGTCTCTGTGTCCGCTAAATGTTGTTTTTCTTCACAGTAATGTGGAGCTATCCACTAGTGACTGATGATAGATTAGATTTCAGTCAGTACTCGAGCCTTTCGCCCCCAGTCTGTGACTTCCAGCCGTTTTGAGCTTGTGCTAGCTGCTGCGCTAACCATGGTGAGTACTGCTCAGGGAATACTGTACAGGACCTCTCTGCTCCTTTCTGCTCTCGTTCGCTGGGCAGCTGTTTGCACAGGGGGGAGATGAAGCATGTGCCCTTGTTTAAAGGATGTTGTGGTTATATAAGAGATTTCACCCTCCCTTTCCCCTTCTTCTCTTTGTGAATGGACCTGCACTTACTGCAATTTGATCTAGTGCCATTCATAGGGGCTGCAGAGGCAGCTGTTATTCACCACTATACAATAACACTTCCATTTTAATGTGATAGGTAGAGCTTCAGACCTTTCCACTGGAGTCTGAGATAAGCCTTCGGGTTATGGTAAAAAGCCCAGACAAGGCTTGTTTGAAGGACTGATTTGCTGTTTCACTCAGCAGAGATGAAAACCTCTCCACTCTCTACCTTTTTGAGCAATATCAAGTGAAAGATGCAGACTTCTCTGTTTTGTCTAAATCCGAAGCCTCTCGGAAGAGTTGTGTTTACTTTTCCTGTGACCCCCCCCGCTGTTATGATTTATTGTTTTTCACATCAGATTTAATGGTGTGTCATTAATCATAGTGGCTTCTGAGGGAACTGGAGGATGTTGTGAGTTGAAAGATAATTAGCATCGAGGGCAAGGATGTTACACTGGATGTCAATGCATTATTCTGCATTCAGTATAATGTTAACAGCAAGTGTATCCCCGTGCAGCTCTGTGGCCTTGTGGTTCTGTCCTTCTCCACTGCCTAGGGGGAGGCTAACTTATTTATGTGCAAAAGAAAAGAGGAAAATAGTCATCCAAAGTAAACACTCAGCAAACATATTCAACATTTTAACCCTACAAAAAAAGCAGTTGGATCTTAAAAAAAATAATGATAATCTGATTTGGGTTGATGACATTAATCATAAAATTTCACGTACTATCAGGTTTTGAAAGCTCAGTAAATAGATTATATTACTGAGTGTGAATAATGTAGACTAGAGGATCATGTTGCAGGTAAGTTTCAATCAGGTAATCAGTGATCTGTAACAGATTACATTTTTCAACAAAAAAAATTGCATCCTCATCTTCAACTGAAGCTTGTACCTTTTCTTTACTCTGTTGAAAATTATGTAAATTTTAAGCAATCAAGGGCCTCTGTGTCATTCTGTCACGTCTCCTCCACATTTTTAAGCCTCGTTTTGACTTTTGTCTAGCATGTACACGAGCAAAGGTGCTTAAAATGAGAAAAATTATTCATAACCGTTCCACAGCTTTTACACACATTTAAATCTACACAAGTATAACCATGCATACACTGTGGCGAAGGCTGAAGTTTGTGCCAAAATAAAAACATCACGAGCATTCAACTTTTCACAAGCGGAGCTTTTTTGTCATCAAGGCCATTAAACTGGTTGAATAAATTCTCCGCCTGGGTGTCAGTGTAGGAAGAGGGGAGGGTTGTCACACACTCAAAATAAGTGATTAATTTTCCATTTTGAAATCGGGAGATGCACTTCATCATCCTGTTACCAGTGTTCTGTGGAGCGGGACTGATTTTCATTCAGAACATTGTTCTCGTTTTTCTGCAAATTGATTTTCCCACAGACGTCACCCATCTTCCTGCAATTGTTTCTCATTCTTCATTGGTTTCTCAAATGTATCGATTCCCAGTGCAGATGATTGAAAGTTTATTTACAATATGCTATTTTTGCTGCTCTTTTACACATGTCAATATTACCGGTAGACAGTCCTGTAAAAGGTTTTTGTTCTTTTAAATATAATTGAATTGTCGTTTTATTTTTTTAGATAATTTTATTCATTCATGCATTTATCTTACAAGTATTACCTGGAAATGTTTCACATTATAGCAACATTTTTTGTCCTATAGGTCCTAAATGTTAATACTATCCTTATGTTTGGTGCCAGCATACCTAAATTGTATCTGTTTCCATTCATTTATTGCCATAGTTTTTCTGTTTTACAATTTTTTCTGTATTCCTTCCTCTTAATCTTTGCTACACTTTTAAATTTGCATTTAAATGTTAAATGAACTCACCTGAGTCTCTCCGTGTTTTTGCTCAGACCCTCCAACAGTGGAGCCCGTTCACATGGAGGTCCGTCAGGGCCTGGGGAGGCCTGTGGTGATGACCTGCAGGGTCCTGCGAGCCCACCCCTCCCGTGTGTTGAGATTCGAGTGGCTGCTCTCAAACCGGCTCCTGCACGCCGGAGCATTTGACCCCCAGAAAGATGAGACGGAGTACACCATCCGCAGCCTGAACCGAGAAGGCTGGGGCGAGTACACGTGTAACGTCATCAACGAGGCCGGAGCAGGCAAATGCACGTTCCAGGTTACAGGTAAAGGCTTTGTATTGTTGGACTTCTACAAACTTGTCTAAGTCAGCTCTTCCTGCATTTCAGAAAGGTTTATATTGCTCTATACCGGTAGTTTTCAATATTTTGTAATGTAATTTTGGAGCTGCACGATTCAAGATGGCAGCGAACGCTAATTGAGCTTAGCATTCACAAAATGGATATAACTCACTGTTGCAGAAATTCAGCTTAAAGGTGGTGTGCTAGTAACTGCGAGTCACTTCCCACATGTACACTGAACTGTAATAGATCACAGAAGATCTTGGTAAAACTTTGGCATGCACTTTTTAAAGAACACTGGTTTCATTATGACTGGATTGGGATGATTAAAATCTTTAAAGGCTCCTTCTGACCCTAAAATCAAATTGTATAAATTGAGCATCTGAGTTGCACAGTATGATGCTCGTTAAAATTGTTTGTGTATTTTTTTAACTTAGATTTTGAAGGACAGAGATAATTTTGGCAGTTCTTACCCTCTTCTCGAAAGCACATTGCCATGTGAAGAACATGCTTCAATTTTGAGTTGTATTGCCTACAAGTAAGGAGAATATCTACATATGAGCCTATGCCAATAATTTGTTTTAGTCTCTAACAAAGAACAAATTGTAACTTTTCCAAGCCACAGCTTGTTGTTGGGACTTGGAAGGACATCGTAGGTGGCTCATATGCACTCGATGGCTACATACATATTGACAAAGTATGCACAGACAAGATAGGTTAGGATATATGTGCTGTTTTTAATGAAATAGTTTGTTTAGCTGCCGGAACATTTCCTAAAATACATTTAATGGCAAAGAATAACTACTTTTACTTACAATGAAAGCATGTCCAGCTTTCACACAATGCAAAGTCAGTCTTTCTGCAATTTTTTTTAAAAGTTAAATAAGTTCTGACTAAATTATTTTGCGTGAGACTCTTGTTTGGAAGTAAAACTAAATGATGCTCTCATTAGAGCTGCAATCTTTGTCCCAAGCCCCCAGCCCAACCCAATCTGACCCAAAATTTGGGCTGGGTCAGACCAGAATTATGTACTTGATGGGCAGGCCGGTTCGGGCTCAAATTTTCGATGCGGTTTTAATTGTGCATGTGGCCCCACCCACCCATTGCTCTTATCACACATCTGAGGATTTGCAATTGACCCACAACAAGCAACATCATGGAGCTGGAACATATTAAACAAAAGCTAACAATGGGAGAACTAACTCTACACAGCCAGCAGAGTGAAACCTGCTGATGTGTGTTAGTCAGGTGCCGGTCCAACCGGCCGGTTGAAAGAGGTTAAGCTTCAGATGGGATCATCGGCCGCGCGCGTCCGCTCACTGGCCGGTTGAAAGAGGTTAAAAAAAAAGTTGTGTTACGCTTCAGATGGATCACCAGATCCCTCTCCACAACCTGCTGTCATCTGCAGTGAAGGAAGATGCAGCATCTGAAGCTACAAAAGACAAAGTGATCAGTACATTCAATTAAAATAGACTTTTTCTATATTTTTCCAGATTATTTTGCTCTAAAGATATTTTTGTTCATCTGTATAACAGCCTGTCTTTAGAGTGGATTTTTTTTAGGCTATTTGATTTGTATGTTAATATCCATTTGGTGACGTTAATAAACAAGAAATCTTATATCTTCCTTTCATGACGTTTTCAAAACTATCATGTCAAACTGATTTGCTTACAAAGCAGTAAAATCTTAATAAATAAAATTAAAAAAAAAACGTTTTTGGAAGGTGGTGGTGGTGGGGGTTCGGGCCTGTAATTAAAGTTAATTGGTCGAGTCGTGTCGGCTTCGGACAAAATGGCTACGGGCTGGAGTCGGGTAAGTTCAGATTTTTTAGGCACAAATGCAAATCTAGCGCTTGGTGTAATTTTCCTCAGCTTATAATATTTATATGTCAATTGTGGAATTTCTGATGGGTTAAACAAAGAATTAAGAGCATTGTTTTAAAATTGGTAGACTCAATATGACAGAACTACTATGCTATTCCTATGCAAAACAAAGGAATTTACAAAGTTTTTTGTCTTCCTGTTGTTGTCAAGACATGTATGTATTTATATGTGTGTGTGTGTGTGTATATACAGTATATCATCTATCTATCTATCTATCTATCTATCTATCTATCTATCTATCTATCTATCTATCTATCTATCTATCTATCTATCTATCTATCTATCTATCTATCTATCTATCTATCTATCTATCTATCTATCTATCTATCTAT
>JBBPBX010062790.1:8733-20720 GCA_038048925.1 Garcialebias charrua
GGTGGACCACTAGGGGGCTCTACTCACACCCAGTGGACCGAATGTGTTACAGGATGCTTTTATTGTGAAAGGTCCAGAGGACCGGATGTTGTGTTGGTATATTTTTTATTTTTATTTTTTTTATTAAAGTTTATTCATTTTACATATTTAAGAAAAACAACATAAAAGATAATGGAAAAAAAAAACAGTTCATAAATATGAGAAAAAATCAAAATACATTGAAGGGATTTCAGACGGTGTTCAATGATCCAGACGTGTCTTAAAATGATAAAGATTTATTGACAGGCACAGATTAACAGAATAATCAGAGTTTAACAGGGAATAGAACAATTAATTGTGCACAAGAAATTGTGAGCATTTCAGACCTGTCCGCGCCGAAGGTCCCCCGAGAATGCTGACTTTCCTTAGTTGTTTGTGTGATAATATGTGGCTTGTTCTGTATTGTTTCCACACAATGAGTGTTAGTTACAGGGATGCTAAAATAAAAAACAATAAACGTGCAGAGGACAAAAACAAAACGCCTTCGACTCTGTGTAAAAGTGTGGAATAGTGCCTTCTTGAATCATCTGTATATGTTGACAATCTTTTTCTTCCCTGTGGTTTCATTTCAACATTCATTCATTTCATCAGCACAAGTGGGTTAATAATGTCTCGTGTGCCTGCACTTAATGAGATTGTTAGTTCAGTTATGCCCCTCAGAGTGTGCATGTGTGTGTTGGGTGTGAGAGACACTGAAAATAAGAAATCTAACGGTGCCTGTCTGCACATGTGTCTGTTACAATCAGCAGCTTTCCTGTAAAGCTGCTTTTTCTTTTTAACTACCATGACAGACGTGATGAGAAGCAGTCATGGACGTGTGTGATTACGAACGAATAGTTCAAGTCACAGACTGGTTCTCCATGTGTTGTGCACGGAAACAGAGTGAAGTATGGCAGAGACATTTATTGTTCAGATGGGATGCAGACCACAAACCATGCAACTGTTGCCAGATGTTGATCTGCACAAACGTCAAGGCGGGCTGCAGATTTGTGCACGTCCAAACGCTAAGAGGGAAACAAGCACAGCAGGGAAATATGCACGCGTGCGCTGTAGGTTAATATATTACCCTTCTGTTTGTCATTTTTCTCTTTCAGGAGAAGACTGTATGAGGAGAATCAACTCTTGTCCTCCAGTCCACTCGAGCAGGCACCCAGACGAGATGCTAGAATGGTTAGTTTATCAACACACAACCAGTTGCACCCCTGGACTTCTTCAAATACAGCTTTTAGAATTAACGAATATAATACTGTATACTGTAGTTTTAAGTGCATATTTAAATTTCACATTAAACCTTGCAGCACCAGTTTAAATGATACCACGTTGATTTGCTTTGTTAAATTTTAAAGTTCAAGGAAATTCCAGCTCTCCAAAGTTGGTGCTTCTAAAAAAAAAAAAGAAGTTTGGTTTGTGATCGCTGTGCATTTAACTTTGACTTCAAATCACTGTGATCACAAGATACTAAGGGTGTAACGGTACGCTAAAATCACATTTCGGTTCGGTTCAATTACAAGGAGGGTTCGGTTCGGTTTATTTTCGGTACAAAAAAAAAGACTTATAAAATGTTTATTTTGAAACTCTGTCAAGTACGGTAAACAATACGTTTATATAAAAATAAATAAAAGCAACCCATTTGGATGATATTTTAAATAAACGGCATTCTTTACAATAAAGAAACCGTACTAACAATAATAAAAATCTTAATAAATACAATAACAGTCAGAACCAGAACAATAAGCAGCAACAGACTGTTTACAATCTAACTAATCAAGTTTAAAGTTTTTGTCCAAAAAGACCAACTTGTCCACATTTTCTGCTAAAAGCACAGATCTAGTTGCAGTGAAGATCTCCAGCGGTGTAGAACATCATCTCAATAACAACAGTAGCAGCAGTGTGGCTGTATTTGTCCTCATTACTCACAACCTCTTGGACCTGCTCCCCCAGGTGGGACAGGTCCATGGAAAAGTTCAGAGTTCAGTCATCACACATTTCTTAGCTGCAGGTGGATGTCCCTGAAGAGGAAGAAGTCAGCTGCTATCTATCTCTGTCCCAGACTGGAAATAAAACACAAAGAGTTAAAAATATATATATATATTAATAAGATTATAATTTTAAATTAAAAAGGTTAATTAGATAATAATAATAAAACTACAATACTGTACCTCTTTTTGAACGGTTGAGATGGTTGAATCTCTCTGTCATCATCATCGTCATCGTCATCATCAGGACAGGGCTTTAATCAGTTCCATTCAGCATTAAACTCTTCATTATCCAATCTGAGGTGTGTAAAATAGCTAGCTACAACAGGTAAGATAAAATTCCATTAAAAAAGATCTGAACTATACTTTATAGATATAAAAAATAGGCTTTTAGTTTTTAGTGAAGTATTGGCATTGCACATCTTATCAATAATTTCTTTTGATCAAGCTGTTTCTTATGATGACTGCTAAGTTTTCAATAAGTATTACATACAATATATAACAATTATGGTCAATGCTTTGAGTTTCTGGCACTAAAAACGAACTATGACATGCTAGTTTGAACAGTAAATCAACTGCGCACCCAGCATTTTTAAATACTGAAATGAAATGTTTTCTCTGTTTGAGGTTGAGGCCTTGGAATCAAAACATTTTAATAATAAGAAACCCCTGGAAGCTTTTGTATCGTCGAGTAAAAAATAAATCCAGAGCTCAGTTTTTACAAAAGACTGGAGAAAACCCAAATGTCAGGCAGTCGGGCTGCACGTACCACTCCTGTGGAATTTACTGTATGATGGAAACAATGTTGAACTGCTGGACATCTGGAGAGCTGTGTGTTCGAAGGAGGAGAGAGAAGCAGAAAAAGGTTGATGTGGAGATAACTGGGGAGGAGAGCACTGTCTGTTTGGGAGGAAAGCACATGAGGGCGAATCTTCTGTCTGTTAACTTTTAAAGAAATCTTTTGTTGTTGCCAAGATGGGGATTACAGCACATCAGCAGACAGAAATAACCTTCATCAGTTTCTGCTGTTTGCTTTCTTGTGCCAAACAGATGATCAAAATGTTGGCAGCATCATTTAGATTTCCATCCGTTCCATAATTCAAATCAAGCCTTCTTAAGTTATTTTATATTCTTGCTCTTCATGCTACCCTTTACCCTCTTCTTGTCCCCTTCTCAGGTGCATGGAGTGTTAAAAGCAAACATGTCTTCTGATGACAGTGACCTGGAGGTTCGTCTTAACAGCTGGAACCTGGGGGTGAGTCCAGGAGCACATCTTGTGCTTCATGGCTGCTTGCAGCTGCCGGCGTGCTGCGCCTCTGAGGGGGATGTGGTTCTGAACGGCTTACAAAAAAATCCATATGAGCAAAGGTTACTCCGACCTGAAACTTTGTTTTATCACTGCAGGGGTAATCGGAACAAACTGTTGTTTTGTGTTTAACACATGGGAATTTAAAAACTGTATGTGTAAAAGATGTCCATTAAGGTGAAGAGCATTTATAGGAGAATTTCTAAAATGTCTCGAAACGTCTGCTTCATTTCAAAAGTGTAATCAGAGTGTGGATGACTTCCAAGGTGGATAAGAAGTTGAGGTGAGTTTGTTAAGGGTAATTAAAAAACTGCATATGGACTTGAATACAGTTTTTCAGGCTGTAAACATGAAAAAAGGTCATATTTTAACAAATTGGTGACATTTCAAACACAGCCACAGGACACGTTTCCTCCAGTTGGAGCCTAGTGTGATGCAGGGCTACCACAGGAATAATGTTTATTCCTGAATAAATGTAGTCAAAAGTCCTGCCTGAAGTGCTACACTGCACTGGAAGTGTTACAATTAACTTTTGCTGCCGTCTTCTTTAATTTTGTTTATAAAGATTTTTTGTTTAAATAATAATTTATTGTGAAATTGGCAGTGATGAAAAAGGTTTACTAAATGGTGTTTGCACAAACCGCTATAATGTTTTTAAGATCCAAGTTGTCTTAAGACAGAAGACTGCCTCGGTCTTGACCTTGCTCTGACTAGCCGTTAGCTCATCAGTCTAATCAAAACTAATCAAAAATTCTCGCAACTGAGACCGTTCGTTTTGTAAATCACATTTCCACTGGACCTCACTATAAGCATTTTGATATATGGCTTTCAGAAATAATTCTTTAAATTACTTTTGTGTCCATGTAGCATTTATGCTAACGGGTTTTGTACTAAAGCTTATTGATTCAATTTGGCAGATGCTGTTTTCTTATTTGTTTCCATAACAAAAATAAAATAAAAAGACATGCAGATATTTCCTAGCACTAAATAGATATGTCAATTTATGGTACTTTATTATTTACTCATATTATCTCAATATACTACATTGGGGGAGTGGTGGAGCCAAGGTTAGAGAAGGTGAGCCTGTGAACGAAAGGTTGCTGGTTTGACCACCCTGGACTGACAACATCAGAATGAGTGGGGAAAGGTACCAACACCTGCCTCCACCCTCGTTTGCCTCACTCTGGGCCCTTGAGCAAGGCCCTTAACCATTTGCGCCCCGGGTGTCCTAGATAGCAGCTCTCTGCTCCACACATAGGGCTGTGGTAGCTCGGTGGTCTGTGGTTTAGTCAGGAAGGGCATCTGGCATAAAAACAATTACCAAGTCTTCATGTGAGTTAGTTTACTGTGGCAACCCATGAGGAAGGGAGCAGCCAAAAGAAGAAGAAAAAATATCTCATTACAGTATACAGTACTACATACAGTATCTGGTTAAGAATAGTTCAGTATATTTATAGTTAGGCCATGTTCTGATCTTGTTGACTGATTGTGCTTTTAGCAGTAAACGATCCGTCTCCAGAATACTGACTGAAGCATCCTGAACACCAGCAGTGCAGGGATTGAGTTACAGCTTATACACTTCTGAACAAATGAGGAAAACAAACATTTTACTTGTGTCCTTTTTAAGTCTCCTCCTTTTGGTGTTTCACTCTATGGTCGTACGTGAGGGTTGTATAAACTGTGGAACTGAGGAAGAGTGCACCTGTTTTATCTTCTCTGTCTGGACTGCTCCAGGTCAGGGTTTGATAAGCAACCTGCCCTTATGTCTTTTATTTCTTATCTCCTTACCTGCATGACCCCAACTCTGCCCTTTTCTCTTTTATTTGCCCACTTCTGACTTTCTCCTACATGCCTACACACTGGTATTTTCACTGAACCCCCTCTGCTCTACTTCTCAAACTCTTTCTTGGTTTATTTTCTGTTGTCTTTCTTCTCTGTCCATGCTTTTTTGACTCTCTCTCTGCTCTCCCGTTCTCTCACAGTCTTAGAGTAATCTGAGGAATCTATCAGCAGACGTGAAGCTGTGCACAGCACCGCTCTGCTCTCCTCTGTGTTGAAACGCCGATAAGAGGCATTGCTTGGCAACACTCCCCCAAGCCTGCATCTTTCAAATCAACAGATGTTCCTTCACACACAAACACGCACGCACGCATGAACCCTCCTCAAGTTTTATAGATGCGCTGCTTCAAAGTGCCCAACTCCTGTGAAATTTCAGCACAGCCAAGCTTCACTCCAACTGGAGCATCTCCTGCTTTCATTTCTACTTTTTGAAACGGTCTATTTTTTGACTAAACTTTGGTTTGTCATTCGTTTTCACTCTAATGTAATGAAATCAAAATGGTGGCTTGTCGTGGACACAATATGACACATTGTTTCAGATTCTGAAGTTATTGCAAAGAAAAAAACGATTCAGTTGGACCACCATCTGTTTCAACCTTTTCTTAGTGTACCGTATTTTCCACCATACCTGTTGCACCGCCCTATAAGCCGCATCAGTCCAAATATGTCTAAAAACAGGGTGTCCGCGGGGTCTTGAAAGTTATTAAAAGTTGATAAATCAATTTTGGGAAAATTAAGGGTCTTGAAAAGTATTAAAAAGTCTTGAAAGCGATTTGATGAGGTTCTTTTTTTTTCCTGCTGTTATTCTAACTTTAAATAATTTGACAGCAAAAAGTATGTATGACTAATATTTGTTTTCCTCACCGCAGAGGATTCGGAAACTGCTTCGCACAAGTTTAGAGTGTCAGGTTACAACAGCCTTTACAGCTAGGCCTATCTTGTGTGCATGCGCGGCTGCTTTATCTCCAAGTTGGGTCTGTGTGTTCGAGTACGGTAAATTGCCGCGAGACCGTGAGAACAATGGGTAAATGCAAGTTTTCGGACTCCTGGTTGGAGATGCCTGATTTTCAAGAATGGCTGAGGCCTGTCGCCGAGAATAACCGCGAGGCTTATTGTACATTTTGTAAAAAAAAGATGAGCGTAGCCTCGATGGGCATAAACGCTGAAGCTGAGTTAGAAGAGCTGAAAAAAAAGAGAAAAGTTCTACAAGAGGTGTGCGATTCTCTGCAAAAAGATGCAGATCAGTTGGCAGGGCAGGCAGAGGGACAGTCAGGTTCTTTAATGGCCCAACTGATCACCAAGTCCAATGTCTTGAGAAGGAAATGTAAAGAAAAACTCAGTGAGCTGGTGCAAACTAGAGTTGCTGGAATGATTACATGTAATGATTACTGTGTTTATTTCTTATTCGCCATTGTTCAACAAAGTTACTTTAAAATAGCTACGAGTCTTGTTGTAACCTAAGCTATATTTTCTTAAACCTAGTTGTGGTTCAGTTTCTTCTTTTGAACTTTTTTCTTTCCACTGTATCTCAGTTCTGTTGTAGGTTTGAGATTCACGGATTTAATTGAAAACAACAGCAGTTTTCTAAATCAAAGATTTGTTACTTAATAAAACAAAGTGACGATAAGGTCTTGAATTTATTTTGGAAGGTCTTTAAAAAGTCTTGAAAAGGTATTGAAATTAACTTCATTATTCCTGCATATACTGTACCCTGAAAAAAGTGGAAAAATCCATACATTTGTTGCTTTGCCTTATACGTCGCATCTATTATGCGTCACTGCTGAAAACCCGGAAATGTTGGCCAGTGTTGTTCCAAAAATCTATGGGCTGCCAAATGGCGGCCGAGGGAGCATGCACAGGAGGACTTTAACAAGAATTTAACAAGATAAACACTTAACAACAATTATTTGTTTGCTCGAAATTACTGTATAGTAAATGTGTGTCTCAGTTGAACTTTTACTTAACAAAAGCACTTCAATGGTCAAATTACCAGTAGCTGCATTTCACCGGGGTGGTGCAGCTGGTTTGATGGTTGCTCCAAGCAGCGAGCAGAACAAAGGTGGAAGGCTATGGCAAGCCGATTGTGTCATTAATAGCTGGTGAAGGTTCTCAGTTATCCACTGACATGGTAAATTCAAAAAAGTTCAAGACAAAAACAATAAAGTATAATAAAGTCCAGTTGTTTTTGTATTGAACTTTTTTGAATTTGTCATTATAGCCACATTTACCTATTACATGATACAATAGCATGACATACTGCTACTATTACTCTGGTGCTATCTAGTGGCAGAAAATAGTAATGTTCAATTTTTTTTCAGTCAGAATGAATGAAAATGGTCATATCTTTGCCAAAAATTAGTTTATATATATGTGAGGGGGGAAAAAACATAAATACGTTACTTTGGCCTATAAGTCGCAGGGCATGCAAATTATGCAAATTATGCCAAAAACGCGACTTATAGGCTAAAAATATTCATTCAACCTTTATTTATACAGGCTAGCCTCGTTGAGCCACGGGGACTCATTTACAAGAGGGACCTGTTTCACTCACACCCAGGGTCAATTTAGAGTTACCAATCAGCCTAACATGCATGTTTTTGGACTGTGGGAGGAAACCGGAGCACCCGGAGAAAACCCACGCATGCACGGAGAGAACATGCAAACTCTACCCAGAAAGGCCCCCGGACCGGGATTTGAACCGGGGACCTGCTTGTTGAGAGGCAGCAGCTCTACCAGTTGTGCCACCGTGCTGCCCCAAATATGGTAGTTTAAAAAAAATTATTAAAAAAAATATGGTAGTTTCCTTTGTTGGGTTGTATAGTTTTACCTCTTGTAGGGTAGAAAAATATGATTACGCAAAATTTCTTTGTCCTGCCAAAAAGGACAAAAACAAGATTTATGTTAAGTGTTAAACCAAATCACTTGGCTAATACATGTGATTTATTGGATTTGATATGCCAACAGTAGTTCAGTACTGTTATATTTGTGTTTGAAATTAACCAGACGTTGTGTATCTTCCAGACACTTTTATTAAAGTATCTTTTGTGAAACTGCTCACACAGGTTGCTCACAGGTGTCGCTCATTAACTATCTACTTCTGTTGTTCTTTTCTTTACATTTATACATTCACATAAACTCATGCTTGCCATCTAGTGGACACTCCACCATAACCCTCAGCACTGGCTCTCCTCAAGGATGTGTGTTAAGCCCTCTTCTGTTCACTCTGCTCACACATGATTGTGCAGCCACCCATCCAGGCTGTCATATTGTAAAGTTTGCAGATGATACAGCTGTGGTGGGCTGCATCACGAACAATGATGAGTCCAGCTACAGGCAGGAGGTGGAACACCTGGAGAGCTGGTGCAAAGACAATAACCTTCACATAAATGTGAAGAAGACAAAGGAGATGATTGTGGACTTCAGAAGGAACAAACACACCCACACCCCACTGAACATAAGTGGATCTGCAGTGGAAGTGGTCTCCAGCTACAAGTACTTGGGTGTACACTTGAATGATAACCTCAGCTGGACCAACAACACCACCAGCCTGATCAAGAAAGGTCATCAGAGACTCTACTTCCTCAGACGACTGAGACGAGCTGGTCTGAGTAGCCCGGTCCTCACCTCCTTCTACAGGTGCGCAGTGGAGAGCATCCTGTGCTCCAGCATCAATGTGTGGCATGGAGGTTGCACAGCTGCGGAAAGAAAAGCTTTACAGAGAGTGGTGAAGGCTGCACAGAGGTCTGTCGGAGTCAGTCTCCCCACCATCACAGACATTTACACCTCCAGATGCAGGAAAAGAGCCACCTGCATCATGAAAGACCTCACTCACCCAGCACACTCACTCTTTGCCCCACTCCCCTCAGGACGGAGGTTGAGGAGCATCAAATGTAGAACCACTAGACTGAGGAACAGCTTCTACCCTGAGGCTGTTAGACTCATGAATAAATAAATAATAAGAATAAACACTGCAAAATATCACATCATGCTGATGCTGATCTGTTTTCTTGTTGCTGTGTTCATCTGTGACCATTTGCTCATATAGACTCATGTTCGTGCGGCTGTCTGTTTGTAATGATTTTGTTTTTCTATTACATTAGTGCTTAGTGTATTTCTAGTTGATGTTTTTCTTAGTTAATCCTAGATGTTATTACTGTTTTTCTCTTACATTTTGTTGTTGAATGTAACTGGGACCCTGTGTACATAATCTCATTTCATCACATGTACCACATGCGGTGCAAATGACAATAAAGATTCTCTGACTCTGACTCTGACTCTGAAACATAATTCATTCAATCATTACATCCTCCTTTCTTTAAAGTAAGAATGTTACAAAAACAATCCTATCAAAGAATAACATACATTGCATGAGACACACATTAAGAACATGAATTACAAAATAGACATTTCAACTTTTTTTTTAAAAACTTTTTCCTATTTTTCTTCTTTCTTTTTTTTTTTACATTACAAGTACAGTACTACGAAGTATTTTGAAATCGGGGAACTGTTGTTGTGTACGTTTGATTGCTGAGCTTGCTCCTTGTGATTGTTCCTCATACGCATTCATCATCCAGCTCTTTCAGTTCCCAGTGATGCAGGACCCGGTGCCAGCTGTAAGTCTGGACAAACATGTGCTCAGAGGAGTGTGTGTGTGGGCACACAGAAAAGACTGCATGTACAGCCATACGTATGCATGAAGTCCAAGTTTAGTATTGCACAGTGCCAGCATTACACCACAGCATTTAGTCTGCATGTCTTTGTTGCCCTGTGGGCAGCGCTCAATCAAATCTGATGACTTGGCTGTCTGTGGATATAAAAAGAAATCCAAGGCTAGTTCTCAGCCCAGGCACAAGTTTAGAAAAACATAGATTGTTTCATGACTTCAAAAATGTGAATTTAAAAAAAAAAGCTAAATTTAAAAAAAAACGTTCATCACTCATTACTGCAATTCTGCAGTTACAAAAAGCAGTTTCTCTCCAAGAGGATGTGCATTTTTTTTTTTTACTATAATTATTAAAATTAATCTGTTCTCTGTTAAAGGATGTCACAGATTGTCAACTAATAAAATGCCTCGCTTGGTTTTAAATGTGTGTAGATTAAGCATAAAGGCAGAGCTGCTTATACTTCTTTTTCATGTCACTCTTTCACCCTGAAGCAACAGACTGTGTTTTCGTAGCTGTGGGTATTTTAATCCCAAGCTCTTAAAAATTTGTACACATCAATTTTATTCTGGATTCCCTTTTCACAACATTGTCTCTATTATTTAACAGTAAAATGAATCACATTTAGCCTCTTTCTCACTTTTCACCTCCTTTATGTCCATGTTAAGAAAATTAGCAGAGCAAGTGTTCACTGGTTATCAGTGAGCTCTTTTAATTTGAAAAGTTGGAATCTTGCTGCTCTCTTTCAGCTGCCTTGCATCAGAGGAAACGGCTCTTCGATGGAGTGAGTTTTTAAGAAAGTATTGGGTCATAAGCAAACATCATAAGCCAAACAGCAGGTTGTCAACAGATATTTTTACAGTTTCTGTCACAGTTCGTGAGCTACGTTGATGTAACGCTGCTAAGTCACATGGAGCGTGACACGCTTACTTTCAGGTGGTTATGCGGCTTGCTCTTTTTAGTCCCTCATGCTTCATATTGTCATCAAAGAACATGCTGAGTCAGTGTTAGGCAATAATGCATTCACATTTGTTTCCATGTGATGGTAAACAGAGTGGGTATAGCTTACAGATTAGCGGTACTTGGTGTTGACAAAGGGACAGCAAAAAGGAGCTGAGAGCGGAAGCTGGTTTGACCACACGCACAAAAGGCCTTGAAGTCGCGCAATGATTCTGTCTCTAAACAGACGAGAGTTGACGGAAGAGACTCCAGCCACAAAACTGGGCTTTGATGTGCTTTTCCACATTGTTTATGGCAAACTCAAGACAAATAATAGATTTTGCAACGTTTAGGCTTTGTTGAGAGAGAAAGAGGAGAGTGTTTCTGTTTACTTTTTCAGATTGAAAACCCTAGGTATTTGAGAGCGAAGCCCATTCCCTTATCCCCAGTAAGTCATCAAGGGCTCCTTTTGGGTTTATTTATTGTTACTTAGATAAAAGTGATGCCTTTAGCTCCTTTATCCTCTCATAAGCAATTTTTTCCTCTCCGTTGTCTTCATAGATTTTGACACCAAGCTTTGAGCGGAATTGCACATTTGCCAATGAGCATGACCCACAATATAAAGAGGTATGCAACTGAATGGAAGCTTTAGGGGAATTTAACAATACCGTACCCAAAAGCTGTTTTGTTTGATGAATCAGACTTCCTAAATAACTTGTTCTTTTCTATATCCAAAGGCGGTAGTATAGATGGTATTTAAGAGACAGTTATGTTATTCATATGATCCATTCCAGCAAGCCTTAAATCCTCGCCTTTTACTATTGAATACGCTCAGCATTTGTATGAAAACAAGTGTGGAACATAGACACAAGACAAAGCTCCTCTGGCGTTAGAAACCCCCCACAGCCATTTACAAACATCCATGTACATGGATTGGATTGTTAAAATAGCTAAGGCTTCTTGGAAGACAAAAATAATACCAGCTTTTTTTCCCTCCCGTATGTGGATTTAAGCAGAAAATCCTATCCTGAAAGCATGCTTTGAAGTCCCCTCTGCCCCTCCCCTCCTCTCCCAAACCACCAGTCATTCCTTCTATCGCACACCTTAAACGCAGTGTTAAATATAAAACTGAGCATGACTCCTCTGTAATTGACATGGCTTTCATAGCTGCTACAGTCAGTTTGACAGCTTTACTGTGCAAAGTGAAAAAGAGGGAGAAACATGGGG
>JBBPBX010062791.1:0-11413 GCA_038048925.1 Garcialebias charrua
TTCTTGTTAAGACGAGCGCACATTCAAAGCTGTGGCTGTGTCTCAATTCAGGGGCTGCATCCTCATGAGTGCGCATTTGTCGGCCGCATACGTCATTGCCCCGCGCGGAGGACTGTCCCAATTCGAAGACTCCTCCTCATGCGGCCGAGGAATGCGGCCTACTTCCTGCCGAAATCGAAGGATGCATCCGTGGAACCTTCAAGACGGAGGCTATCCCAGAATTCATAGCGCCAGCAGAGATTTCGCGGGGGGGGGGGGACTTTCTGCGTGCAGGGTCGGGGCTGCTGCGTGTTGTTGAGTCATCAGCTCGTTCTGACAACAACCTCAGCGCGAATATTCATTCAACCTTTATTTAGTCATCTCAAACAACCTCAGCTCGAATATATCTCATTAAAATTTTACTACAGAAATGACTAAAAAAAATGTGTTAGCTGAATATACAGTATATTAGTGTTTCTGAGTTTACTGTTTTTGAAGAATTGATTACAAATCAGATTATTTTACACGTGCGTAGCAAGGATTTTCTGAGGGGCAATCTTTTAAAACCCAGAGTGGACCTACGAAATGCAAGTTGTCCAGTAGCTCAATTGGTTAATCAACCTGCGGTTGGCGCAGAGATACTTTTCTCGAAGCTGGTTCGAATCTCACTCGGTACGGTTAAAACTTATTTTACGTTTGTCTTTTATTGGATAAAAAAAAGAAGGAGTTTCACAAACTCCTTCCTTTTAATCTCAGTCCTCATTTTTTTATCCAATAAAAGACAAACGTAAAATAAGTTTTAACCGTACCGAGTGAGATTCGAACCAGCTTCGAGAAAAGTATCTCTGCGCCAACCGCAGGTTGATTAACCAATTGAGCTACTGGACAACTTGCTTTTCGTAGGTCCACTCTGGGTTTTAACAGATCGCCCCTTATAAGCTGATTTGTAATCAGTTCTTAACAAACAGTAAACTCAGAAACACTAATATATATACATGTATTCAGCTAACTAATATATTTTAGCGGCGTCCCTTCTCTTTCCACACACACCAAGCGCGCACACAAGAACTTCCCACCCACTTCAAGAGAACGCCCCACCCACTTCAAGGCCGGCAAACCTGAAGGCTAGACCGTCCCATTTCAGCAGTTTCGCTCAGCCCACCCGGTCTTGTGAGTGCGTGGCCTACTCGGCCCAGCTAGGCTGGGTCCTCATGAGGATGCAGCCCCTGAATTGAGACACAGCCTGTGTGTGTGGACGACTCTGCAGCAGCTGCGTGACGCAGCTCTCTGCAGCAGACAACACGTCTCACGTGAATGCGCTTGAAACTACGTCATTGGAATGTGAACAGAAACAGCAGCTGTTACAAAGTGCGCTAACAACACAGCAGCTGCATTTAAACTACTTCTTCAGGTAAATTAGATCGGTCCAGAGCAATAACACAAACTGTATGAGTTCTGAATCTAAGTCTGAATGTTGTTATATGCGCAGGCTTTAAAGTTACTGATCCTCGCTACCGCTACGAGACATCCATCACTCAAAAAGTTCAGCTCTTTATGAAAAAACTGTATCAACAAGCCCTGGAGCTGATTAAAGCCCTGATGAGATGAGTGAGAGCTTCAACCGTTAAGAAGAGGTATTGTTATTTTATTATTATTATCTAAATAATCTTTTTTGTTTAAAATCATAATCCAACAAGTACGTTATTTTATCAGATGAAATTACTGACGTTTTACGATCTGGCGGATTATAATATTTTGTTAATGATGTATAGAGCTCATCATAATGTATTGCCTTTGAATGTTCAGATGTATTTTGTAAAACGATTGAGTTGTTATAATCTCAAGGGAACTGATATGTTTGTTATGCCTAGGTATAGGACTAGTTTGAAAGGAAGGACTGCAATAGTTCAGGGAGTTAGGTTATGGAACGAAGAGGAAAATGACATTAAAGAAGCTAAATCAATAATTATATTTAAAAGAAAGATTAAGGATAAATTGTTAAGGAAATATGTTTAACGAAGACACAAGTTTAAATAGTAATTCTTGTGATTAAGGGAGTTAATGAGTTATTCGATTTTCTTTTTTGTATTTAATGAAATTGTTGTTTGAATTGTTTGTTAGAAAATAAGGGGCAGATACAATAAGATTTTTTTCTTCATCTGCCACCTTTCATTTTATATTTTAATTTTCTTGTTATCTGTGTGTTAAAATGTTTTATTTTGTGTTTTTTATTATAAAATGAATGAAACAATAAATCAAAAATCAAAAAATAATCTTATTAACTTATTTTTTTTAATCTCTTTGTTTTATTACAAGTCTGGGACAGAGGTAGCTGTGAGGCGTGTGAAGAAGGAGAAACAAACTGATCTGCAAGCAGTTGCCTTTAATCCTTCTAGCGTCAAAACCAGTTACAGAATGAATGGACCTTACCAAGCTCCGCCCAGAAACGCCCCCTCAGCTCCAACATGGCTGCACGTCTCCCAAGCGCAGCTTTGGTGTCAATGGAAAACATGGTGTCGACTGACTGCAGGGTATTTCTGACTCGAATAGTGTATCATTTCTGCCAGATTCCAACAAAATATCAGCCATGACAATGGACAGGGGAACCAACAAGTTCATGTTTTTTTTTTTTTGGACGTTATCAAGTTGTTTGATCCACGCGATGCCTCCAAACAGCGTGCGCGTCACCGCTAATGCTACCGTCTGATGGGGAAAACAGCAGCTCCTCACACGCTCAGGCTCAGCATTATTACAGCTGTGGACAGGATCACTGATGCCTATTGTCCTGCAAGGCTGGGTAAGTCAGGCATTCATGGTTTTGAGGGTTACTTTTGAAATCAGCGATTTCTATTGTTGGCAAAAGTTTGTGTGCCTTGGTCGCAAAGCTAATGCTAACTGTAATCTCCATTCATTCCTTAAGTGGTTGGTTAGCCGTTGCTGCTTTAGCTGCTAAACACGCCGACAGCGACTTTTGTGAGGGCAAACGAGCTCAGCCGTCCGGTGTGTTAGTTAAAATCCAGCCTTCGTGTCACGATTTTGTGCAGTTTTAGGTGAAATCGACAGTAGAGCTCGTTGTGTTAGCTAGCTCATGTGGCGTTAGCAGAGCTGTTTCTTCCCAACTTCCAGGACGTTCAGTGAACTGTGGCTTTCTCTCATCGTGACCGCGTGTTGTTAACTAGCAGGTTTCAAAAGCAGGTCAACCCTTCTCTGCTGGTGAAAGAAATAATTGTTCAGTTTTGTGGTCGTGCACAAGCTTTGATCCAAGCAAGGCATTCAGTTTCACATATAGGGAAACGGTGAATTTTACTTCCACAAATACGGTCAGGGTACCTGACATCTCCTGTACAGATACCCCACTGACGGTGGAGGAGCATTTTTCCAGCCCTGACGCAGAAAAATTCTGCACGTATGCTAGCTAGCAATGTAAGTAGCATGTGGTGCCGGTCTCACAAACGCTACCGTAGCGTTTGTTTTGTGAGACCGGCACGCACGTGGAAGCTGCGCTGTGACGTGTTATGGGCATTAGCCAATGAAACGCGGCCCTGTGGGCGGAGCTTGGTAAGGTCCATGAACACACGAACACTTCTTCTTCATCACCACGGTAAAACCTGGGGAGCACCTCGCTGGCTCCTCCTACTGGGTGAGAGAGAGATGAGGCCAAATGCCTCACCAACACACCACACAGCCCCCCCCCGAACACCCAGAAGGGCAAATACAAAACATATCAGTCTCTCACAGGAGCCCTAATCAACCTGCCGAACCGACTACGTCGACTCGGGAGCGGAGAAACGGCTGGCATCCGTGCAGGAACAACATTTTGTGCCACAGGGGAAGGAACACAGTTGGGGGGAGAAAACGGAAGATGGGGTCGAGCAGGAGGGCGGCCGCGTCTAGGAACCTGAGCCGGCAACACCTCATCATCAGCCAACACATAGGCTGGCTTCAGGCGGTCCACTGTAACCAGCTCTCTACGCCCACCCATGTCTAAAACAAAACTTTTCGCGCCCCTTTCGAGCACTCGAAACGGCCCGTCATACGGAGGCTGGAGGGGCGAACGGTGGGCGTCACGTCGCACAAAAACAAAACGGGCAGACTGGAGTGCAGTGGGCACAAACGCCTGCGGGAAACAATGGTGCACAGGACCCGGAACCAAAAGACCGCTCTGCGAATAGGGGTCCACCGCTTCGGGGAACCGTGGAGCGGCAGCGTCTAACAAAAACTCCCCTGGGATTCGTACAGGCTGACCAAAAACCAACTCGGCTGATGAAGCGTTGAGGTCCTCCTTAGGAGCTGATCGCAACCCAAGCAGCACCCACGGCAAACGCTCCACCCAGCCAACGTCTGTTAGCGCAGCACGTAACGCCGCCTTAAGAGACCGATGGAAACGTTCAACCAACCCGTTAGCCTGAGGGTGGTAGGCGGTAGTGCGATGCACCTGCACCCCCAAGGAGCGCGCCATCTCGGACCAGAGCCCTGAAATAAACTGGGGACCTCTGTCTGAAGTGATGTCCGAGGGCACACCAAAACGGGCAACCCAAGTGGAGAGGAACGCACCAGCCACGTCGGAGGTAGTTGTGGAAGAAAGAGGAACGACCTCCGGCCACCTGGTTGTGCGGTCGACCACTGTAAGCAGGTGTGTGAAACCCCGTGATGGGGGCAGGGGACCAACTAAGTCCACATGCACGTGGTCAAAACGCTTGGCTGGAATGGGAAATGGTTCCAGTGGTGCCTTAGTGTGCCGGTGCACCTTGGCACGCTGACAAGCCACGCAAGCCGCTGCCCAACTCCTCACCTCTCTGCGTAAACCAGGCCACACAAAACGTGCGCTGACTAGTTTCACAGACGCGCGCACACCTGGGTGCGAGAGAGAGTGGACAGAGTCAAAAATGCGGCGGCGCCAACCTGATGGAACCACTGGGCGTGTCCGGCCTGTGGAAACGTCACACAGGATCAAAGGACCGCCCTCTCCCAATTTGACCTCCTCTAGCTTAAGCCCTGAAACGCCGGCACGAAGGGCAGTTATATCAGCGTCTCCCGGTTGGTCAGCGGCCATGGCAGAAAAATCTACCCCGAGGAGCACAGGACAAACGAGCACCCGTGACAGACAGTCTGCCACTGAGTTGGATTTTCCAGCCACATGGCGGACGTCCGTTGTAAACTCTGAAATGGCCGCCAAGTGCCGTTGCTGACGTGCTGACCAGGGCTCCGAAACTTTAGACATTGCAAACGTGAGTGGTTTGTGGTCCACATAAGCCGTAAATGAACGACCCTCCAGCAAAAAACGAAAATGCCGTGTAGCTAAGAATAGCGCCAACAACTCGCGGTCAAAAACGCTGTACTTGCGCTCGCAGTCCCGCAATTTACGGCTGAAAAATGCCAACGGCTGCCATGCGTCGCCAACGCGTTGCTCTACAACGCCCCCCACAGCTATATCCGAAGCATCAGTTGTCAACGCAATCGGGGCCTCTGAATCTGGATGGGCTAGGAGTGCCGCACTAGCTAACGCGGACTTAGCACCATCAAAAGCAGTGATCCGGTCTGGGGTCCAAACCACTGTGTCAGTCGCCTTCCTCGAGCGCAGGGCCTCGTAGAGAGGCTGCAGGAGATGGGCTGCATTGGGAATGAACCTGTTGTAAAAGTTCACCATGCCTAAAAACTCCTGCAACTTTTTAACCACCAGAGGACGTGGGAACTCTGCCACCGCCTGCACCTTGGCAGGCAATGGAACTGCACCCTGCGCGGAAATTCGATGACCTAAAAAATCGATCACCGGTAAACCAAACTGGCACTTAACCGGATTAATGATCAAGCCATGTGCATCCAAGCGCTGAAAAATTTCTTTCAGGTGCAACAGGTGCTCCTCGGTTGACGAGCTGGCCACCAAAATGTCGTCCAGATAGACAAACACAAAATCGAGGCCACGTAACACGGAGTCCATCAGCCTTTGAAAAGTCTGTGCTGCCCCCTTTAGTCCAAACGGCATGCGGAGGAACTCAAAAAGCCCAAAGGGGGTGATTACTGCAGTTTTAGGTACATCGCTGGACTGCACTGGGACTTGATGGTAGCCGCGCACCAGATCCACCTTAGAAAAAATGGAAGCACCCGACAACCGAACAGAAAAGTCCTGAATGTGCGGAATGGGGTAGCGATCAGGCGTCGTCACGTTATTTAAACGGCGAAAATCGCCACATGGGCGCCACGACCCGTCTGCTTTTGGTACCATGTGAAGGGGGGAGGCCCACGGGCTGTTAGAGCGTCTAACAATACCCAACCTCTCCATGGTACCAAACTCCTCTTTAGCGATGGCCAGTTTAACAGCGTCGAGGCGGCGTGCACGTGCGAAAACGGGCGGTCCCGTAGTAGGGATGAAATGCTCGACCCCGTGTTTAGTTTCTGAAGAGGAAAAAGCAGGTGTAGTTAAAGAGGGGAATTCTGCCAACAAACCTTGAAAAACATCTCCTGAAACTAAAACATTAGCATGAGTTAGTGGCCCAGCCCCCCCAGATACACATGGGAAAGTTGCAAAAGTTACAGCGTCAATAAGTCTGCGGTTAGCAACATCTACTAACAGTCCATGAGCACATAAAAAATCTGCCCCGATAATAGGAACAGTCACTGAGGCAACAACAAAGTCCCACTCGAACTCACGACCATGGAAAGAAACTGTTGCCCGTCTAGTGCCAAAAGTTCCAATGGGAGAACCGTTAGCAGCAGTTAGCAGTGGGCCACTGCCTCGGCTTGCTAATTCAGGTCCAACAGGGTGGACCAAACTCTTCTGGGAACCAGAGTCAACCAGAAAACGACGTCCTGACAGGGAGTCTGTGACAAAGAGCAGCTCACCTCGCTCGCCAGCGCCCACAGCTGCTACTGAGCGCCGGCTTCCTCGTTTCCCGACACCCATGCACATGGTGGGATGCAGCGCTTAGCTTTGTTTGCGAACCTCCGGTGGTAGAAACACAAAGAGCTCCCCCGCCGAGTTCGCGCGCCAACAGCTGAAACCGCCGCTGGCTCCTCCATCTCCACCGTCTGCTCCGGCTCCACCGATGTACTCTGCACCGTGAACCGTCTGGTCGCCAGCAGGACCCGGTCCGCCTCCTCCGCCAAACCCCGGTAATCACCGGTAGATAAACAAGGGGAGTTGGCCAAAGTAGCCCTCACTTGCGACGGAAGCTGGCGCAGGAAAATGTGAGGGAAAAGGAAACCCCCGTCGTCTGAACCAAGTAGCGACAGCATTTTGTCCATCATGTTCACAGCCGTGCCGTCACCCAAACCCGGCAGCGATAGCAGTTTATCAGCCCTCTCAGTTGAAGTCAAAGTGTACCTTCGAAGCAGAAACTCTTTGAGGGCGCCATATTTGTCCACGTGCGGCGGTGCGCGCAGCAGCGGCATGGCTTTGCGGGTTGACTGCATATCCAGAGCCGACACGACCAAGAAGTACCTGGTTTCATCTGCGTTCACGCCTCGGAGGCGAAAGAGTGCCTCGATGTGCTGGAACCACGAAACCGGGTCACTCTGCCAGAACTCCGGGAGCTTAACACTCGCTGCAGGAGCAAAGTCGGCTGGGTTCGGCTGCAACAGCTGGGCCGACGTCGCGGCGGCAGGGTCCGACGAAGAAACAACATCCTCTTCTGATCTTGACATATTTCACGCGGGGTCACCACTGAGGCGTGTGAAGAAGGAGAAACAAACTGATCTGCAAGCAGTTGCCTTTAATCCTTCTAGCGTCAAAACCAGTTACAGAATGAATGAACACACGAACACTTCTTCTTCATCACCACGGTAAAACCTGGGGAGCACCTCGCTGGCTCCTCCTACTGGGTGAGAGAGAGATGAGGCCAAATGCCTCACCAACACACCACAGCTGCTCTCTTTGTCCACTTCAGGGACAGACATCCACCAGAGATCACCTGCAGCTAAGAAGTGTGTGATGACTGAACTGAACTGAACTCTGAACTGTTCCAGGACCTGTTCCACTTGGAGGAGCAGGTCCAAGAAGTTGTGAGTACAGTAATGAGGACAAATACAGCCACACTGCTGCTACTGGACAAAAACTTGATTAGTTAGATTGTAAACAGTCTGTTGCTGCTTATTGTTCTGACTGTTATTGTATTTATTAGGATTTTTATTATTGTTAATATAGTTTATTTATTGTAGAGTGCTGTTTATTTAAAATATCATCCAAATGGGTCACTTTTATTTATTACTACAATACAATACAAACATATTTTTGGCATATTTTCAAAATAAACATTTTGTAAGTCTTTATTTTGTCTTTTTTTTTGTACCGAAAATAAACCGAAAATAAACCGAACCGAGCCCTCCTTGTAGTTGAACCGAACCGAAATGTGATTTTAGCGTACCGTTACACCCCTACTGTATATACAGTATACTGTGTATATATATATATATTTAAATATATACTGTATATAAATGATATTATCAAATAATAATACTTAATTATTAATTATTAATAATAAAATCTATTAATTTGTTAATTTAATAAAAAAAAAAATTATTAATAATAATTAATAAATTATATACATAATATATCCCTTAAATTATCTGTTCAAAATGCAAATACTGAATTGATCGAGACTATAATAGAAAATACTGTATGCACATTCTCTCAGTTTTGATTCCCTGTCTCGTCTCCAACAGCCCAGTGCTGCCTTCAGGAACCATCTACAAAGTGGAAAAACCCGAGTATTAAAACTCCACTAATTTTCTTAACTAATTATACTTTTGCGTGTTGGCAGGTTTTGCAGTTCGTAGACAACCTTTAAAAAGTGTTGTTCCTCATCTGGAGTGGTGCTGGTTTCAGTTTCCTTGTTTAAATCGACCCCCCCTCCCCCCACACTGCTCTCCTTAGATAAAACTGACAACACCAGTGTTATTGCAGATCCACAGCTTTGGTTTTCTGGACTGAAGGAACCCGTTTCCCTGGTCTGGGCCTTATTCTGTATTAAAATGGGTCATAAGTCGTGATTATTTTTTTGTCTTGAATCTTCAAAGTTTCTGTTTCCAAAGCTTCAGATACCTGCACCTTCTGTTTGGTACTTTTAAAAACAGACGTCTGTGAGCCTGGGCAGCTTTCCAAAGTCACGGGGTTTATTCCTGCAAGAGGGGGCTTGTTCTGCTTCTCTCACAACACTCGTGAAACTCAAGACTTTCTATGAAACAAGAAAAAAACGTATAAATCATACTGTGTTTAACGAAATATGTGCTCTATCAGTTTTTTCTTTAGTTTTATGCTTTGCAGCTGGAGATGAGCTTAAATCACTGAAATGATTTTAAGCTTTGATCTCTAAAAGGAATTCTCTGTGTTGGATGTTGGTGCAGGTAATTCTCACATGGCCATCGTTCAGAAGGTGAACAACGAGGGGGAGGGGGATCCTTTCTACGAGGTGCTGGGTCTGGTCACCTTAGAAGACGTCATCGAGGAGATCATCAAGTCGGAGATCCTGGACGAGTCTGTTGGTTACTGTGAGTGTTTGAGCATGTGAGCTGCTGTCGCTCCTCACGTCTTTGTCCAAACCTGCATCTGGTTCCCTCCTGCAGTGGACAGGAAGGTGAAGCGTCCCCTCGCTCCTCTGGAGATCCCTCTGGAGCCCCGTAGCAGCCACGAGGAGTTTTCCCTCTTCAAACCTCCTGAGGGAGAGGCGAAGGTCCACACGTCGCCACAGCTGCTGCTGGCCACACATCGTTTCCTGTCCAGAGGTTTGAGTCGGAGTCTACTGTTCCTGTCTGCACAGACGTCCATGTATCAGTAACAGTTTAACACGTTCATTATTGTGCCTCGCAAAACTTGCAAAAGAAGGAAAAAACTTTGGTTACTGGGGAAATCACATTATCTGCGAAAATGTAAAGTGCGTGCCGAATGCTAATTCACTTTCCTGAAATTAGCTGAAGCACCAACTGGTTAAAGTTAAAATAAGCAAAACAAGCTGAACAGAGACTAAAATGAGCAAAACACAAGCTAATGTTCTTGAAGACAACTAACAGCAGCAGAACAGTAACTAGAAGCAGGAACACAAGCTAAAAATGTAGAACACAAGCTAAAATATGTAGAACACAAGCTAAAATTAGCAAAAGTTTTTTTGTTTTTTTGTTTTGGACTGGAGTGAATTCATGGGAGATTTAGAAACTGTTTTGCTCTCGATGTCCTTCCTGGTGTTACGTCCACCAAGAACATAACATGTTAAAGGAGGACACGGACTCAAAACACAAGGGTTCAAACTTTCAATTGATTAAAAATTGGCTTCCTGTTGGGGAAAAAGAAGATTTAAAATGAACCCCTAATTCCAGTGTCCACCCAAAAAACACAAAAACACAAAGTACAACTTAAAGATGGACCTGGTGGGCCGGCCAAAAAGGAAAAAAAAGGTACCACAGTGGGCCAACCCTATACAGGGCCGTCGAAACCACTGAGTACCAGACCAGGGGCCAAAAAGCAGAGTGAGCCTGAAGAGAGTGAGCTCCCTGAAACCAGCTTTAATAATGGGCGGGTGGAAAAGGCCACAGCCCATAACAATTAAAGGCTGATTAACTCAAACCCTATCTACAAGAACAAAACATTAAGGCCAATGTGCCTGGCACGTAACACCTGGCACAACCTGCGCTCAAACCTGCAGCCTCTGGATTACAACAGAGACAACAGCTTTCTGACCACAGAGCTACCCCAGTCCTAAAACTAGCTAAAGAGCAGGTAAAATGTGCAAAACATCCACTGGTTACAGGAAAACTAGCTAAAAGTAGCAAAACAAACGCTAAAGCTAAAAGTTGTCAAACAATAGCTAAAATATATACAATTTTAGCTAAAAGCAATTACACAGTAACTTGATAATCTGTTTTAATCTGATGTAGAAATGTGTTATTTAGTGATTATGAAGTTAATAAATACATAAATATTATTATATACAGGTAGTCCCCGACTTACAAGCGAGTTCCGTACCTACGGGCCACTCGTAAGAGCTAGCTCCCTTTATGTGAAAGGGAGACAATTCAACTCACTCCTTCATCTTTAAAAACTGTGTTAGGATAGGCTAAGTGCTTGGTGACTGTACAGTACTGTACATGTATTCATTTATTTAAATTATTATTATTATTTTTTTGGTGATCCTACTTACGAATTTTCGACATGCGAGCGGCCCGTAGGTACAGAACTCGCTCGTAAGTCGGGGACTACCTCTATCTATATCTATCTATCTATCTATCTATCTATCTATCTATCTATCTATCTATCTATCTATCTATCTATCTATCTATCTATCTATCTATCTATCTATCTATCTATCATCTATCTATCTATCTATCTATCTATCTATCTATCTATCTATCAATCTATCTATCTATCTATCTATCTATCTATCTATCTATCTTATCTATCTATCTATCTTATCTATCTATCTATCTATCTATCTATCTATCTATCTAT
>JBBPBX010062792.1:0-2500 GCA_038048925.1 Garcialebias charrua
GTTAAAGTCCATGACCCACCATGTTTTCAAATTGCATCGCCATTAATATTTATTAGTTTATTTAAAAATAATACAGGAGCGTTTATTTATATTGTAGAGAAATAATGCAAAATGTGTTATTTCATGATTTATAGCAGATTTTAGCAGAAGCTCCGGGAAGATCTGCCCCTCTCCAAATATGGGCATTCACATCACTAAAGATTCCGCCTTGGAGTTACAGGCGGAGTTTTAATAAGCCTTCATCAACTTCCATGACCGCTGCTCTAAGAGAGGAAAAAAAAAAGAGAAGCGGTTGCTCACTGATGTCTGTCATATTCTGAGCAGCATCCACGTAGACATACTAGTTTAATTCGCTTGATCGCGACAAATTCATTCATTTCCGCATCGCCTTTTTATTCTCTCCCCTGACCAGACAGGTCGGGAGTAGAAAGGCAGCCGCAGCGCGGAGCTCAAGGCGCGCGGGCTTCCCCGTGCTCTCCCGGGCTTCCCCGTGCTCTCCCGTGCTCTCCGTGCTTCAGCAACAAGGCTGGGACAGAACCGAGCCCCGGCACGAACTTCAAAGCTGACGCAGCGGAACGGGGAGCCAGGGAGAAGCCGCGCGGCTCGCTCCTCTCTGGGCAGAGGAGAGGAGAGCAGCCAGCAACAGTCGCAGCGGTGTTATATCTTATTAAAAAGGTCTATAAAATAAATAAAAAATAAAAGCAGACCACTGGTCCAGTTGTACACAAAAATGCACCAGGAAATATGCAGTTTTACTCTCACTCTCATAAACCTCCATGGAAACTCACTCCTACCTTCTGCCTTGCTTTCTGGGTGGAGATCAATGTAACAAAAGGCATGACCCTTCGGGACTCTTCGGCCAGGTTTCCGGATTCATTCGGGAGTGGGTTTTTTTTTTTTTTTTAACCCTCGCCTGGCCCAAATGCAAAAATGAAAATAAAATTCATAAAATACTACAGTAATTCTCCAATATGGTGAATTGTTACTGTCACGGTGGGTGTTGTCCTTTAAAGCATGGGCCATTAGCTCGCCTGAAAGAGTAATGGTTTGTCACCACGACTGGAGCCTGGCCAATAAAGCTTTTCCTCTTCACAGGACATTTGGGATCTTTATTAGACCAACCCCCAAGACAGAAAGGGATAATAATGTTTTCACACCATTTCATAGATGATCTAAAAGTTAAAAGCTACACGAAATGTGCAACTGTTGTGTCATTAAACCCAGATGGACCCACTTTATTTATGTTGCACTATAACTGTTTTATCAAGTATTAATGTGTATTAAAAGCTATCTTCTGAGTAAGTAATGGCTCAAACGTCAGCAATAATAACTGTTAAAAATTGCTAACTCTTACTGGTAATTATGGGTGCCAATGCAAAAGCACTGGAGAACCCTTATTGTGGATTGTGCAGCTTACCGGGGGGAAAACAAACATGCAATTTATAGACTATTATGTGCACTTCAGTTTGGAAAAGTGTTTTATGACTTCTGCTGGTGGTACTTTATACAACATAGACAAACTGACCAAAGGAGGACAAAAAAGCAAGAAAAAAGTATTGTAGGTCAATGGCCTTTTGGCATTTTATGATATTTACAGATCTTTCCACATAATGTCCAACAACATTACACATTCTTTAAAACAGTCTAACATGAAGAAAAAAAAACTATCTGCTAGTGTTCCTACATGTACACATTTTAAATCGGAAGCTAAGTATTTTTGTCTTCTTTCTCCGTGTCTCGCACTTCTATGGGACTTGTGGTAAGAACTCAGAGTTAACAAAGTTTCTTCATTCTGTTAAAGTTTAGTCTAAACTTTTCTATTCGAAACAGGAAGTGACTGTAAAGTATTTTGCACTTGTTGGGTCTCCTACATAAACATTGTCATAAAAATTCACAAGCAAAAACTTTAGTCTACTGCTGCTCATGGTTAAATATAATTTTTTATGCAGTGGTTATGTGTTTGAGGCAGTCAGGGAATAACAGACAGGTGTGTGGTTAACATGGTGACTATAATGACTATCTGTCAGCAGCTTTAACATGTTTTTGATATTTTTCAACCCTTACACAGTTCTTTCTTCAAAAGGTAGCAATTTTTTTTTTTTTGCATTAAATTAATTTCAAAGTTATGCTGGAATTTGGGGTGGTGCAGTGGTTTGTGCTGTTGCCTGTTGCCAGCCAAGAAGATCACAGGTTTGCTTCCTGGACTTTCTGTGTGGAGTTTGTATGTTCTTCCCATGCACACATGGGTTTTCTCCAGGTACTTTTATCTGACAAAAACATGCATATTAGGTGAAATGTTACTGAATTGTCTCTAGGTGTGCATGCAAGAGTGGATGGTGGGTTGTATCGACTGTGTCCATGTGGCCCTGTGATGGACTGGAGACCTGTCCAGGGTGTCCCCTGCCTCCTGCAAAATGAGCTCTAGAGATAGGCACATTCACTCACAACCCAAATAAATAAAAACAGGGTAAAGTGGATGGTTGGGTGGATGCATGTATGT
>JBBPBX010062792.1:5000-20720 GCA_038048925.1 Garcialebias charrua
ACCAACGGTTAGTCTTACTCAGCACACTTGATTTGATCCACAGATGGCAAACTTGGCACCTGAGCAAAACTAGAGGCTCAACATGAAGCTCCTAGAGGAGAAGCCAACCTAAAACAACAATTGATATTTACGTTTTTATTGACCTTTTCTTTTACTTCAGGGACCTCGAGGAGAAAGAGGGCCAAGAGGACCAACAGGGAAAGCTGGGCCCAAAGTACGCAAAATATTTTATTGAACATTTCAGATTTATGTTTATGAACAATTTCAGTGAACTTCCTGTTTTGTATGTTCAGGGTAACTCAGGAAATGATGGCCCACCAGGACCTCCGGGTGAGAGGGTATGTACTATCACTTCATCTAATACGAGGATATTTGCAGATCCAAAACAAATGGTTGGTTTCTAACAAGTGATCATGGTAATTTCAGGGCTTACCAGGACCTCAGGGACCAACAGGATTTCCAGGACCAAAGGGCCCACCCGTGAGTCCACACAGAGACCCATTCTGCCTCTTCTTGGTTGCCATAGATTTCCTTTTAGATTGATGGATTTGTGTGAACCTTTCAGGGACCTGCAGGAAAAGACGGACTGCCCGGACATCCTGGTCAGAGAGGAGAAACTGTGAGTTTGTTGGTTTGATTCCTCTCATCTTATTTAGTCTACCAAATCAGTTCTGTGACAGTTAAGTTTATTTATTGTTTTTATTTTAAAATTTCAGGGATTCCAAGGAAAGACGGGTCCTCCTGGTCCTCCAGGTGTGGTCGGACCTCAGGTGAGTCTCAGTCGCCTTTTCAAAGGTTGAGTCACAATGAGATTTTTGTGTTATTTTGCTTTCACACAGCAGCTTACATTCACTCAGTGACGTTGTAATTGTTGACCAGTTATTTATTTGGACAAACTGCACAGTAAAACCCGTTTCTGTTGGTCCAACAACAGTGAACTTATTATTGCACCTGCATCATGAGAGCCATGATGTTGTTGCTTTTCTTTTAGATTAGCTCTGGCGTGTTCATTTTAATGGATTCCATTATACATTAATGTTTAGCAAAATTTACCCCCAAGCATCTCCGATAATGATTCATAACAACAAACTTATATTGCAGATTTAATGAACAGTGCATCTCCTACACAGCAAATCCTCAAGACGTTTATTACACATAGTATTTGATTGTTAATTATGTTGCTCTGCATTTGTTGTTGTTGTTCTCCAAACCATGTGCGTTAAGGAATTTAGTACTTTAACCTCCAGAAGTGAATTCCTGCTGTTCTTTTACACTCTTTGTATTTGAACTGTAGGGACCAACGGGTGAAACCGGACCAATGGGAGATCGGGGCCACCCTGGACCTCCAGGCCCGCCTGGTGAGCATGGTCTGCCTGGCCCTGCAGGGAAAGAAGGCGCTAAGGTAAATTTATGACCCCACATAGGTATTTATTATCAATACCTTTGTTTAAAACCTACACCTTAAATTTACCCACACATGTGCATCAATGATGTTGTCCTGTCCCCTGTAGGGAGACCCTGGTCCTGCTGGCCCGGCAGGTAAAGATGGTCCCCCTGGGCAAAGAGGTTTCCCTGGAGACAGAGGTCTTCCCGGTCCTGTGGTAAGTACAGACATCTGCTCAGTGCTCAGTAATACCTCATACAAAATCAGCAAATTGTCCCAAGGTAATGGCTGCTGATGAAGAAGTTGCATGGTAAAATGTGTGAATATCACAGATGCTACCAGATGTTAGAGAGGACTTCAGAAGACAAAATGTATATTTTAGGTCCAACAATAGCAGAGTGCACTTCAGATGAGGGTGTCAGGTTTCTAAATGAACTTCAGAGGAAAAGCTAGGATTTTTTTTTTTTGTGGGTCCAACAACAGCTGAGTACATTTCAGAGGAGCAATCAGATCTCTGAGTTCAAGTTCAAGTCAATTTAATGCCATTCACATCACATGTGGTACATGGGGTGGAACCAAATTATGCACATAGGGTCCCAGTTACATCCCAAAATAGCAAAATATAAGTATAAAAAGAAACAGTAGATAACCCAAGTATCTAAGATATACACTTATATGCTAAACAAACACCAAACGGTACTCTAAAAGATTTAAAATATACACCAAACAAACACTAATCATGTAAAACAATTCTTAACATGAGTCTGTGGTGAGCAGGTGGGTATAAATGAATACAGCAGCAGGAGATAATCAGCAGCCTGAGATCAGCAGCATGTATAATCAGCAGCACATATAGGTCACATATCACCAAATCAAGTGCATTACAGTGTTTTTCCTCATTAGAGATGCATGAGTCTAACAGCCTCAGGGTAGAAGCTGTTCCTCAGTCTAGTGGTTCTGCACTTAAGGCTCCTCAACCTTCTGCCTGAGGGGAGTGGAGCAAATCAATGTGTGTGCTGGGTGAGTGGGGTCCTTCATGATGCAGGTGTCCCTCTTCCTGCAGCTGGAGCTGAGTGGATGTCAAAGGAGAAATCACCTGATTCATTTTAAATTGCATTCTCCAAATTAATAGAGCTACGCTCATGAGTTTACTCATTTTTTGTTAGTCAAATCTCAGTTGTACAAACAATGACATTTTTTACTTGTGGAATCACACGTTTTGGTAAATACTAGCCTTTCTGTAATGACTCAGGACGTTTGCAGTGGTGATGGTAAAGACTTGTTTCCGCCATCTGCTCAGCCTCTGCTGTAGACGACAGGAGGTTTTCCACCTCACGCTGAGCCGGTTGAAAGACGGGGAGTCTGGAAGGCACGATGCAGGATGCAACAGATGTGTTCAATTCCTCTGAAACCTTTGTTTAATTTGTGCTCTGCAGGGGGCTCATGGCCTGAAAGGGAACGAGGGTCCTCACGGCCCACCTGGTCCAGCTGTGAGTGAGACTTCATCTTTTACTCATCACCATCCTTGTTCTGTCTGAGAGTTTCTTTCATCCCGAACTCTTTCATTTATAAAATAATCTCATATCTATTTAATGAACCTGATTCTACGATGTGTGACATTTGGTTTATTATTTTAATGACTTTCATGTGGTGCTGCTGCAGGGTTCTCCTGGTGAGCGGGGTCCTGCTGGGTCAGCTGGCCCTACAGGTCTGCCTGGACGTTCTGGTCCTCAAGGACCTCCAGGCCCTGCTGGAGAGAAAGGTGGACCTGTAAGTACATGTCCTGACCTGCTAAATGTGTTGTGGTCTCTGCCTGAAGTGATTGTGTGTTGTTGAACTATCAAAAAAAAATAATAATCTAGGGAGAGAAAGGACCTCAAGGCCCAGCTGGAAGAGATGGTATTCAGGGACCCGTGGGTCTACCAGGACCTGGAGGACCCCCTGGACCACCTGGAGAGGATGGAGACAAGGCAAGTTTCTTTGCATGGCTTGTTTCCTTGTCTGTGAATCCAAATGGGACTGTTCAGTTTGTTCCAGTCTCTCTGTTTTTGTCTTCACTCACAGTAAATACTGACTTTGAACCTTACACCACATGCTAAAGTTCAAAATCTCAGTCAGAAGTCCTCATGTCTGTTTTTTCAGTGACCATAAAGGGAATACAGCATTTGCATTGATTTACAGATCTTTAAAAGGCTAAGTGGCCTTGTTACTCCTTTGTACAGAGTGAGGAGACAGTTGGGAGTTTTGTAACGACGACAGAACGTGTCCAAGTGACACGTTCACATTCTGAGCTGAGACTTTCCTTCCCTCTGTAAACATTTAGGGGTCGGCCTTGGAGGAACTCAGAGGATGAGCTCTTATCCTTTTGAAGATCGTCTCAGTTCTTAAGTGGCCTTACGATAGTCCCTGCACTGCAGATGGACACGCACAGGACGGAGGGTATTTACTGTGCAGATGAAAAGACTTCAGGCGGATATTTACACACATTCAGTCACTTCCTGATAATAAGCCCCATCCACGGGGCACAGAGGACATTGAGGGACTTTTCTTTTCAGACCTTGTCTGAATAAAACAAAAATTAAAGCCTTCAGCTTTGACAGTTATTAAGATTATTCATCAAAACACGCACCTTGTGCAGAGGCTTTGAACGCAGCCTCTTCATTTTGCATGTTTTTGGTGCAAACAGTTTCAGGCAGGAGTTATTCTCTTTGCTCCCTGTCATGAGTCATGAGACGCTCCTTTCATAAAGAAAACATGTTTGTCAGAAAAGAGAAGGAACTAAAACATCAACCGGCTGCTTTAGAAAACGTGTTTTTATTGAAGACATAGTTGTGCATCATCGTCTGTGACTGCAGATGTTTGATCCACGATTCAAGAATATTTATGATCCAGTTGTGTTTCTACTTTTACACGTTCATGTCTCAGTTTTATTTTTGTTTGTTTCATATGTTCGTGGTGTCATTGTGCAGGGAGAGCTTGGAGAACCAGGACAGAAGGGAAGTAAAGGTGACAAAGGCGAACATGTAAGTATTTATTCATCATTTCACCTCCTGGATCTCAACACTAATCCAGTATTTTTGATAAATATACAAACCAATAATAATAATAACAATAATAATAAAATCTTCCTCTCCAGGGTCCACCTGGTCCTACTGGCCCTCAAGGCCCTGTTGGAGCTCCAGGTCCAGCTGTAAGTGTCCCTGTTTGCGTCCACGTCCCTGTTTCCTCACCTCTCCTGACCTTCACAACATGTCTTCCATGCCTTTGTGCAGGGTGCAGATGGAGAGCCGGGTCCCAGAGGTCAGCAGGGCATGTTCGGTCAGAAAGGAGATGAAGGGTCCAGAGGTTTTCCAGGACCTCCAGGTCCAGTTGGGCTGCAGGTGAGATCTGCAGTGACTCAGAGAAGCTGTGACACTATCAACAGTTAAGACTGGCAGACTTCATCGTACTCTGCTTCCTGTTTAGGGTCTGCCTGGTCCACCCGGGGAGAAAGGTGAAACTGGAGACGTTGGTCAGATGGTGAGATGGTTTGTCCTTCCTCTGACTTCTGGTTGATCAAATTATTTGCTGACCAGGTTTTCATATCCTTTATAGGGCCCACCTGGCCCCCCTGGTCCCAGAGGCCCCTCAGGACCCCCAGGAGCTGACGGCCCTCAGGGGCCTCCTGGTGGTATTGGAAACCCTGGAGCTGTGGGAGAAAAGGTGAATCTCTAATCTGATTTTAATTATTTCTGTTCGGTGTGGTAGCTTCAAATAAATCTGTTTGTGTTCAATACTACGTCACACAAATTATCACTTACAAATGTCCCTGAATGCACCGTCTCAACTAGGAAAATCTGCTGCTCATGTGGCCCTTTTTTATTTCATGGTGATGTTTCTGGTGTTTTGGTGAACGTAATTAAAATGAGAGAGAATCACAGACTTCCAACGCAGGCTTGAAAAGTTTAGGATTTGATTTTAGTATGTTCCAGTATGGGAAAACTAAATCATAGCATGGGAACAATTTAGCGTTTCTAGACTCTTTTGCATACTGAATTATATTTAAAAAAATAAAAATGTAAAAGTTTCTACAAGTTGCTCAAACAGTGGAATTATTTTTTCATTAAATATTAAAACTACTGGTAAACAAAGTCTCCATGATGTCAAGTTTTGGTTTATATACAGCTAAATATTACCAACATCTAGAAATTGAAGCAGAGTGTGCATTTGCCTATTTGATTAATTTTTAAATAAAACTTAAATGTAAAAAAGTCACATTTTCATTTTGGGGTGATAAGATTCTGATAAAAAGTATGGGTTCTTGGCAAATTAAAAATACTTCTTAAAAAGTTGTAATCAAACAAAGCAAAATACATGGAAAAGTCCATCTTTTACAACAGAAGTTACTTGTTTTTCCACATTGTAACATCAGATAAAAACCTCTTTCCACCTCCAATTTTACACAAGCATGCTCATAATGAAACTAATGTTTAAACACAATCAATGGGCAGATGCTTTGATGTTGCAAACAAGCCCAAATTTGACCCCCCAAAAAATGTTAAAGTATAGAAACTTTTTATTCAGTGTGCTAGCAAAGAGAGCATTTTCAAAAATATCCTTTTTAGATACTTGCAGAAGTTAAAGTTTCCTATTTATTCTTTACTCATTGAACGGAGCATGGATATTTTTACTCACAGAGTGACAGGTGCACACTAAATGTAAAAAAAAAAACATGACTTAAAGTCATTGTGTGACAGTTTGGCGAATGCATTATTAAAACCTACTTACATAAAATCAAATACAGTTTTTATCTCCTGTTGTTTCACTATAAAGTCTTGCTGGGCAGTGCACAGCGTTTTGGCAGAGCTGTGCACTTTCTCAACACTTCCTCTGCAGTGATGGTGTGATTAGTTTTATTAGTTTCAGTCAATCGAGTCACCTCTTGCTCCGTTTTAATCTCCCTGAGGATGGCCTGTCCTCAAACACACACACTGCTCTTTTGGCCAATCACACTTCAGCTGATGTGGCATTTCACTGGCAGGCAGCACAACTTGTTTTTTTATCTGTAAACACATCCAACATGCATCTGTGATGAGCAGCTGTCTGTCACGGGTTTGCTTCAGATATTTTCAACACGCCTTTGGCGGAAACGATCAGGTTGTCAGAAGAGCCTGCAGATGCAACAGGGGGAAAAAAATGGGTTGCTTAAATATAAAATGCAATCCTTCTCATAAAAAAACATCCCAGCTGCTTAGTGGGGATTTCCTTGAACAAGAGGGTTTTTGTAAGACAGCTTTATGCTAATTTGGAGGCTCTGCTGAGAATGCCGAGCCGTTCATGGTTGAGGTAGCGTGGATGTGCCGATCCAACACATCACATCACAATTTGTCTCTGCCTGTGCAGAAGCAGCCGCTTGATTTGCTCTCCATCTTCCAAACTTGACATGGGAGAAGGTTTCCCCACAGAGCAGGTGTGACAGTCTGCAGCTTTTGTAACGGTGAATAATGATAGGGCCTGGAGTCCAACGGCCAACTGCTCAATACGACACCAGGAAGAGCACAAGATATATGGGCAAGATCTGTTGAGAACAATGAAGTCAGCAAACGCTGTGCTCCTGATGCACGAGCTGCCCCGCGCTGATGGATGGACGGCTCGTTTCCCCGTTCTGGTGACAAGGGCACCAGGACAGTCAGTGCTGACGTAGAACACCACTGGATCAGGAAGTCCCCTGACTGATAATGTATGTGTCTCACCCTCCGTCCCCTCTTCACCCCCTCCCCCAACCTCCTCTCAGGGAGACGCCGGTGAAACAGGAGAACCAGGTCTTCAGGGAGAAGTTGGCCCACCAGTAAGTCTCTGATTCCACCATTTGTGAAATGATTTATTACAAAATTCAGCTGCAGAACATCCATCTTTGTTGGTCAAAATCTTAACTTGTTTTACTTTATTATTTCAGGGTCCAAGAGGAGAGCGAGGAGAAAAGGGAGAGGGTGGTCCTGCTGGTGCTGCTGGACCTCCTGGTCCTAAAGGTCCCCCTGGAGACGATGGCCCTAAAGGCAGCCCTGTAAGAGTCATCTGATTTATTTTATTATTATTATTGCACAGAAGATGATAATAATATTATCAAATGTACTCAGTGCCTAAAAAACTGCTGCTGCCTTTTTATTTTTTAGGGTCCAAGTGGTTTCCCTGGAGACCCGGGCCCACCTGGAGAGCCTGGTCCTGCTGTGAGTTTATAAGTTAAATGATTTGAAAAAAAAAAAAAAACTTTTTTTTAAAATATTTTTTTAAACTTTAAGTTAAAGTTTCTTGACCGAAGTTCTGTTTGATTCTAATGCAGGGATTAGATGGTCCATCTGGTGACAAGGGAGATGATGGAGAGGCCGGTCAGCCTGTAAGTGGTTCTGGTACACTTCTGCAGTGCTAACTGGCTTTTGAAAAACAGATATTAGAACGTGATACATTTTTATTTCAATGCAGGGTTCACCTGGACCCACTGGAGAGTCTGGTCCCTCTGGACCACCAGGAAAGAGAGTAAGTACTATCTGGATCTCTTTAACTCAACATGAAGGTTTTACTTTGACAATGTTCTGTCTCACATCTGCTAATAATCTTTGTAAAATCAAACAGGGACCACCTGGAGCACTAGGACCTGAGGGAAGACAGGGAGAGAAAGGAGGCAAGGTACCCAAAATAAAAACCCTATTTTTAATTCTTCTTGCTCATTCCATATAGCAACAATAAAAAAATAATAATAATAACTTGCAAACTGGCGAGAATAAAAACTTTGCGTCTACCCTGTTTCTGTTTAAAAGGGAGAGACTGGTCTAGAAGGTCCACAAGGAAAGACAGGTCCTGTTGGCCCTCAAGGATCACCTGGAAAGCCTGGTTCTGAAGGGCTCAGGGGTATCCCTGGTGCAGTTGTAAGTCATTTAACATGGAGACAAACAGTTTGCAGCAGAAAAAATAAATCCTTCCTGTTATATAGCTGGGCCTAACTATGCACATTAATACATTTGCACTTTTTTGAAGGGCGAACAAGGCCTACCTGGTTCTCCAGGCCCAGACGGACCTCCTGGACCCATGGTGAGTAGAAGTGACTCCTTTGGTATGACGGTGCAGTATGATTTGACTGACTTGTGATGTGTCCATGCCGTAGGGCCCTCCTGGTTTACTTGGCCTGAAAGGAGACAGCGGTGTTAAAGGAGAAAAGGTGAATAACTCCAACATGAACCAGAACTAGTTAACTGTTTCCATGATGGTTCTGATTGATCAAACCACAATAAAAGGATGATGCCACATATTGTGTATTTACTATCATGAGTTATTTTATCCCCAGGGTCATCCAGGTCTTATTGGTCTTATTGGACCCCCAGGTGAACAGGGAGAAAAGGGTGACAGAGGTCTTCCAGGACCCCCAGGAACCTCAGGTTCAAAAGGAGACAATGTGAGTTAAACAGTGGATGTTGCTAATCGTTTGAGTAGCTCATGATCGTTTTTATGATACCCCAGAAGAAAAGTGTGAGTTCATTTATGGGTTTCTTGTTTAGGGTATTGCAGGTCCTACAGGCCCACTTGGTCCCATCGGTCCTCCTGGATTACCTGTAAGTCTGTACTCGGTGTGTTCTACTACAGACTGTATGTATTGTTAGAACTGGTACTGATTAATGGATCATCTTTGTGTCTATAGGGTCCTCCAGGTCCCAAAGGAGCTAAAGGGTCATCTGTAAGTTTTGTTTTTACTACATTACAGTAAACTAGAAGGATAACTGGATGATTATCAACTAAAATGATTGAAGTTCAATGATTTGGTAGATTATAATATTTTATCAGTTATGTGTAGGGCTCAGAATAATGCATTACCTTTAAATATCCAAATACATTTTGTTAACAAAGTTCTTATAATCTTAAGGGGACAGAGATATTTGTAAAACCACAATTCAGAACTACGGTAGTTAGAAGGGACGGTCTACCTCAATCCAGGGAATTGGATTATGGAATAGTTATAGTTAGCACTTTGAGATTTTTGTTAATGAAAAGTGCGTTATAAATTAAATTCATTATTATTATTATTATTAGTTTGGGTAATTATGTTAAAAATGCCAAGTCAATGTGTACATTTAAGAAAATGATCAAAACTGAATTGTTAAAAAAATACATGAAGTAGCGCAATGTGTATTGTATTAGTTAGAAAATTAGAAAGAGTTATTCATTTTGTTCTGTTACTGGAAGACTATTATTGTTTCAACTAATTGCTTGAAAAAAGGGGCAGATATAATAAGATTTTTTCTTCTTTCTTCTACCTTTCATTTTTTTATATTTTGTATGTTATCGTTTAAGGGATTGTTTTGTATTGTATTTTAAAAATGAACCAATTTTATAAATAAAATAAATAAATAAATGATGATGAACTCATGGACATTATTTGTTTCTCAGGGTCAAACAGGTCCAAAGGGAGAGAGTGGTTCAACTGGACCCCCTGGTCCTCCTGTGAGTACAAGTCAGGTTTTATTTACATGATCAGCATCTTGTGTTTTCATGTCACTCATTCCACTTGGCATCATCTGCCTTTATTGGAGGCAGGCAACTGTGTACTGTAATTGTTTCTGTGTACGCTTGTTTGTTAGCAAAATATCTCAAGACTAATCGTCTGTAGAAAACATAAAAATGGTGAAAACTCAGTAAAGTTTATAGATATGGAGCTAAGATCCCTGATTCCTTCAAGGGATATTAAGCTATTTAGAAATGTTTCATAATTCCCAACCTTATCTCAGCTGGTGCTGGTTTTCTCCCATCTCACCATAACAGGGCCCTCCTGGTGATGTCATCCACCCGCTCCCCATCCAGGCTTCTATGAAGGGCAGAACCCGGAGGAACATTGATGCCAGCCAGATGATGGACGATGCTGCTGCGGATGCTAACTACAAGGACTACGATGATGGCATGGAGGAGATCTTTGGTTCTCTCAACTCCCTGAAGTTAGAGATTGAGCAGATGAAGCATCCACTGGGCACACAGAGCAACCCTGCTCGCACCTGCAAGGACCTACAGCTCTGCCACCCTGAATTCCCCGATGGTTTGCATCACATTTTGTTTGCTACAAAACCTTCTCAACAGTTTACTTCCTGCTCTTGTGTCATTTATCATACAAAAACTGGAAAAACGTTACAAAAACTGACAACAAAGATTGGTTTAAGTCAAACAACCCACAGGTTTTCTTGATTTGCTCATTCTGAGATTCATATAAATCTGTGGAAAAACAAAGTTTGTCATATGCAAAGTCAGGGTAAAAATATGCGACAAACATTGCTTCATGGAAACACAGAACTAAGAAAAACAAGTTTTAAGTTTACGTTAAAGGGACCAAGTTGCTTAGAAATTGAACTAAGGCACAGGAAACCAGATTGTATTATTGTATTCTTATAAAATATCTCAGGTTTATTTGGTTGAATTTGACTGGTGCTCATTGGGTTCAGCTCTGTTTGCAGAATCAGCATGAGCCAAAACTTACCCTGATCGAATCATAATGTATACAAACATCAGGGACAAGAGTCCAAATCTGCATGAAATGTGCACATTTTCTGAAATTACACCCAACGTTTACAGTCAGTCTGAAACAGTTTGTTCAATCAACCAGAGTTTGTTTCTGATTTGTTTTTAATTCAGCTTAATGCTTTTCTCTCATGCACCAAAGATTTAATTAGTTTTGGAGTTATGCAACAGATTGATTCAAAATGAAAATAATTTTTGTTGAAGCCTCCTAGTCAACCAATAATCACCCTGAAATGCTGCGTCATGATTTGTTCTGGTGTTTGTCATTTTTTAATTATGTTAGGAATTAATTTCATACGGAGCAGTTAAGAGCTTAAACATTTATTCATCCATCTCTGACATCACAGATGAGATCTAACACACCACCATACTGATGTTACTGAACTTAAATGATCTACTCTGTTACTGCTCTGTTAGTGAAGCTGTGCACATGAAGGACTCTGAGATAATGAGATTTTATTTCTTCTATGACACCCGAGGGCTCTGAACAACATCAGGAATGTTTAGCAAAGATGGATCTTTTAGGTAATCATAGATTGAGTTGACGGTAGTGACTTCAAAAGTTCAGATAAAGTGGAGGATTGTGTAAAACAAAGTAAACATTATACAGTAGTTGTAGAGAGCTGTTTTAAAGTAAAAATAAAATAAAATAAAAGTTTTGATGAATAGAGATTAATTCTTGTAAACTAGGTTCACATGAACAGTGATAAAAGAGTTGAGTTTTTATAAGTGTTTTTAAGATGGCAGAAGTTGATTTTTGTCGGCTCAAATTAGCCAGTTGCCCATCAGTTCAGTCAGAATTAAACATATTTTCTTCAAATTGAGGTTGTTCAAAAGTTTATCTACAAAATACAAGAAATGAAGTCTCCTTCAGAAGATCTGAACTGTCCCTTTAACCATGGCAAAGTAAACAGTACAATAAGTTTGATTTTTATCTATGTCGTTTTATCACAATACAAACAATAAACTCAGTCATGTTGAATAATAACAATAATAATTATATTAATACTACAGTAACTAGAAAAAGGCACATTTTATACTGTGCTGAATAACTGTTGAAATTTGACGAAGAAGCTGAAACTGACTTGCTAAAATAAATCAAATGGGTTAAAATGAACAGGACACAAGCTAAAAGCTAAAAGGACAAAATATTCAAACAGCAAGGCAAGTTTTGGTTCAATCAGCTGCTGGTAAAAGCAGCAGAAAAGTAGCTAAAAGGTAAAAAGAAGCAAAACAGATACTATAAGCTGCAGAACATTACCTAAAAGCTAAATAAGTAGAAAATATTCAAAAATGAGCAAAACAAATACAAAACTTGTAAAACTGATGCTAAAAAATAAATATTAGCCAACATTTGCTAAACTCTTGCCAAAGCTATAAAAAAAAGCCAAACAGTAGCCAAAAACTAAAATGTGAAAAACTGTTATTAAATGTAAAAGCAGTAAAAAATAAAAAAAGAAGTGTAGCTCAATGTGAAAACGTGTAAAAAAAATTAAATAAAGTGGTGCTACTGTTTACATGTATTACTACTGTTTACATTTACACTTATATCTACACTACTGCTGATACATATACAGTATTCTCTGACCAGCCTTATTTAAGGATGCCCAATGTGCCTTACTGCATATGCCACTTTGCCTCTATACCAACATCAACTACCTCATACATATACTGTGTACATTAACTCATATGCTGCTTTGCCACTCTTTGCAAATGTCAATGCTAGAACTAGGGATGTCCCGATCAGGTTTTTCTGACCCCGAGTCCGAGTCCTTTAATTTGAGTATTGGCCGATATCGAGTCCCGATCCGATACTTCTAAAATACATTTTTAAAATGAAGAAAAAAAAGAAACAGATCCAGATGTCCCTTATTTTTTATTTTATTTACCTTAACATTTAACAGAGTACTTCTGTGAGGTAGATTGAACAATCAAGTAATAAGATTTAAAAAAAAATCTTCACATTGAAGTTAAGTGCAACAGTATGAAATAAAAATGTCTAATTTAAAATAAGCAGCTCAACTTAAAATACTGAGCAGGCATGTAAACAAATACACTTTAAAGTGTCAGTTTTATAAAATAAGGCTAGTAACATGCTTTTCTGAACAGCACTCCTTAACTCTCCTCCTGTGGCTTCACAGAAGGAAGTGTATGTTTTTCTTTATGAGATAAATATAAATTATAAAGTCTCTTGCAGCGTGAGCTGGCTCGTCTTCGGCTGGGTTGTCTGGTTAAACTCTGTGTATTGTGTCGGGTGTTTGTTTCTGAGGTGCCTAATCAGGTTTGTTGTGTTAAATGCAGCCTTTTCCTTACCTCCTCTTGAAATACGAACTTTACATATCTCACAGTTTGCAAACGCAATATCTTTGTCATCCACTTTAAAATATCTCCACACGACAGACATCGCTGCCTCCACTTCAAGCTAATGCCGCGTTCCGCTTCTTTTTTACGACAGTCACTGCTTTACGGCAGGCACTGCTGCAAAAATATTGTGCATGTTTTGTTCCGAGACAATTTGACTCTGTAACACAACATACAGTTAATATAATATTCCCATTTGTGTTTAGAATAAATATACACATATATATCCGATCCCTGATCGGTGTGTAACGCCCGAGTGAAGTCGAGTCTGAAATCACGTGATCGGGACCGATTTCCGATCATGTGATCGGCTCGGGACATCCCTAGCTAGAACCTTTAGTTTATTTTATAGATATACTTTTTTATACTTTTTATACTACTATGCAAAAACTCAGGACAGTATTACACTTTTATTATTTCATTTTATGCTTATGTTCATTAAATGTTTAGTGTTTTAGTTTTAGTTTTAGTGTTGGTGTAAATTTTCATACTTTTATACTACTATGCAAAAACTCAGGACAGTGTTACACTTTTACTATTTTATGCTTATGTTTATTAAATGTTTTAGTGTTTTAGTGTTTAAATGGTTACTGTTGCACCGAGGGCCTGAGAGAAACACAATTTCAATCCTGTGTCCTGTACATATTGCAGTTCTGACAATAAAGTTGACTTTGACTTTGACTAAAGTGCAAATTTTTAAAACTGTAGAACTGTAAAAGCTTTACATAGCAAAAGAGTAGCTAAAAATTAAAATGTGCACAACTGTAATTGAAGGCATTTTGTAAAAACTAAGCTAAGTATTAAAATGGACTAAACCATAGGTCAAAGCTTCTTTTTTTATGTAGCTAAAAATGAAACTTTTCTAAAAAGTTGTGAATTGATTAGTGGACCAGAATCATTAAATGTTGAAAGTCGCAGAACATAGCTAAAAGCTAAACATAACTTAAAAAGCCATAGCACCATATTCCCAGTCCAGCCTTGCCTAATAATTAGATTATTGTCCGAAGTGTTACAAACTCCATTATGAAAGAGGTTTTAGACCTTTGCCTGTGTTAACATGGAGACATGATGTCAGAACACTGCTCTGTGTAACAGTCCCTTCTTCCTGTTTTCTGCCTCACTTCATCTCTGCAGGTGAATACTGGATTGATCCAAACCAGGGTTGCTCGCGGGACTCCTTCAAGGTTTACTGCAACTTCACAGCAGGTGGAGAGAGCTGCATCTACCCCGACAAGAAGTCTGAAGGGGTACGTCTGGCTGCACGCCACATGAGCACTAAAATGTGCACACACAAAGAGAGAAGTCAGGCTGAGAAAACATTTCCATCCTCCTTCTCTGCCTCGTGCACTGGATAAACTGCTGTGCATGCTGTATAGATAAAGTGAACTATCAGGTTCTGAAACATGCACCAGGATGATTAGTCTGTGTGTGACCTGTGATGGTGGCGAGAAGATTTGTGAGATGATCAGATATTCTGCACAGATCCAGACACTCATCCACACAGCCTCTTGTGCGTGAACCATAAAGAACTGGATGGAGTCTAAAAGCCTTTAAAGGGTGGGGATCACACTGAGAGGACCTTTGCTTCATTATGTATGAGGTTGTAGACGTGGTGGAGTGGTGAAACGACAACTCTGAGGTTGTGTAAACGCACAGTGCTGCAGCTGCTTTAATGAAGCCACTCATCAAGCCTCACAGGAGTCGGAGTTGTTTTAATGAAACAGACTTTTTATAGCTCTCTGGTGGCGATGCTCTCGTTTAGCTTGGAGCTGCGGTCAGGCTGGGCACTCACCACACGTGTTGGAAGTGGTCTGCAGAACCAGGGCAGGTTCTCTCCTCCGCCCCGTCGCCTCTGGAAGACACAAGCTAAGGTCACCTTCACAACTGCAGGGGTTTAATGGGCACCATCTTGTAGCGATGACTGATCTCTGGCCCATCTGTCATTAACGCATTAAGCTGATGATGACAGCTTTGCATCAAACGCTACTCTTTAGATGTAGAAACATTCATCACTGTCATGGCTCAGGCCCGTTGGCCGAGTCACAGCTTTTAATAACTCAACAGAGTCCGAGCATGCACAGCAGAACCTCTGAGCGTCAGGGACAGGGGCTGCTGCAGAGGAGCGCTGCCATTATTTAATCTTTAATCACTGTGTACTCATGAATCTTTTAGCACCAATTAGCTGCCAGCAACAATTTGTACTCTGCTAAGTGGTGTTTGTTGTTGTTGTTGTTGTCAACTATCAGCGTGAAGCAGTTGAAGGTAATGAAACAATATCAGGCCATGAAATTGTTAGGGGTGATCCTCAAAGGTGTGCCATGTCCCCATTACTTTTTACAATCATGTGAGTAAAACTGTCTCAAATGATACAGTGGAATGTTCTGATGAAAGCAATCTGTGAATATTAGAGAAAGAACTGAAGTCTCGCACTGAAAATGTTCTTA
>JBBPBX010062793.1:0-20720 GCA_038048925.1 Garcialebias charrua
GTTTGACGTAGAATCATGAAATTTGGTACACTTGTCCAACTCACCAAGATGCACAGAAAACCCTCTTGCACCAACGCTGTACGATAAATGGTAAGGCGGCCATTTTGGAACGATGACCAAATTTTCACCCCTTTTTGGCCGTTTACAGCCTCCGCATTTGAACGAACTCCTCCTATGAATTTCGCTCGATTTGGTTCAAACTTGGCCAGTTTCTTCATAAGGCACGGGGGAACAAACGATATCAAAATTGTGCGTTTTCATGAATGCTGAAGGGGCGGGGCCAGACGTCAAAGTTGGACATCTCGCCATGAAAAACGAAACGCTTACAGCTCTTACACGAAAAAAGTCTAATACATCAAACCTTCAGTTATTGACCCACATCCGGTCCCCCGCAAAACTGTATGGTCAAATCATGACATCACTTAAGCCACGCCCCCTGACAACAGGAAGTGTAAAGTTTTACGTTGAACGGTCCATATCGGACCCCTGTTACCTAATCAGCGTGGCATTGTGTCCAGTGACCGAAGACATGTTGGTGTAACAAGCATTCCAATACTGTTCGTTTTTGGTGGAGCATGTGGGCGTGGCGACGTGGCGAAGTAAGACATAACGCCATCACCATACGTTTGGTTCTAAAATCCACAGATTTGATCCGAGGAGTACCAAAATCAGTATGATCGATCATTGCCCACCCCTTGAACAGGTGTTTATGCTAATTTGCAAATCGCTACAGAAACGGCTCAAGAGCGCCCCCTAGAAATATTCAAAATACCCTCTGCATTGACCTTAGTTTGACGTAGAATCATGAAATTTGGTACACTTGTCCAACTCCCCAAGATGCACAGAAAACCCTCTGGCACCAATGTTGTACGATAAATGGTAAGGCGGCCATTTTGGAACGATGACCAAATTTTCACACATTTTTGGCCGTTTACAACCTCTGCATTTCAACGAACTCCTCCTAGGGATTTCGCTCGATTTGATTCAAACTTGGCCAGTTTCTTTATAAGGCACGGGGGAACAAATGTTATCAAAACTGTGCGTTTTCATGCATGCTGAAGGGGCGGGGCCAGACCTCAAAGTTGGACATCTCGCCATGAAAAACGAAACGCTTACAGCTCTTACACGAAAACTGTCTAATACATCAAACCTTCAGTGATTGACCCACATCCGGTCCCCTGCAAAACTGTATGGTCAAATCATGACATCACTTAAGCCACGCCCCCTGACAACAGGAAGTGTAAAGTTTTACGTTGAACGGTCCATATCGGATCCCTGTTACCTAATCAACGTGACATTGTATCCAGTCACCGAAGACATGGTGGTGTAACAAGCTTTCCAGCACTGTTCGTTTTGGGTGGAGCAAGTGGGCGTGGTGACGTGGCGAAGTAAGACGTAACGCCGTCACCATACGTTTGGTTCTAAACTCCACAGATTTGATCTGAGGAGTACCAAAATCATTATGATCGATCATTACCCACCCCTTGAACAGGTGTTTATGCTAATTAGCAAATAGCCTCCATAGCGCCCCCTAGATTATTCAAACTGTTGTATCTCAGTGATACATCATCCGATCTGAACCAGATTTATTGTGCATCATCAGTGAGCCCTTGTGGACACATTGATATGGTGGGCTAACATTTGACTCAAGTGCGCCCCCTACATTATTTCTATAGTTATATCTCAGTGATACATCATCCGATCTGCACAAGATTTATTATGCTTTATCAGTGAACACTTCGACACACATTGATAATGTTATGTAAATTTTTACTCCATAGCGCCCCCTATATTATTACTACAGTTATATCTTAGTGATACATTATCCGATCTGCACGAGATTTATTATGATTCATCAGTGAACACTTCTACACACATTGATAATGGTATGTAAATTTTTACTCCATAGCGCCCCCTGTATTATTACTACAGTTATATCTTAGTGATACATTATCCGATCTGCACGAGATTTATTATGCTTTATCAGTGAACACTTCGACACACATTGATAATGTTATGTAAATTTTTACTCCATAGCGCCCCCTATATTATTATTACAGTTATATCTTAGTGATACATTATCCGATCTGCACGAGATTTAATGTGATTCATCAGTGAACACTTCTATACACATTGATAATGGTATGTAAATTTTTACTCCATAGCGCCCCCTATATTATTACTACAGTTATATCTCAGTGATACATTATCCAATTTGCACGAGATTTATTGTGCTTTATCAGTGAACACTTCGACACACATTGATAATGGTATGTAAATTTTTACTCCATAGCGCCCCCTATATTATTACTACAGTTATATCTTAGTGATACATCATCCGATCTGCACAAGATTTATTGTGCTTTATCAGTGAACACTTCGACACACATTGATAATGGTATGTAAATTTTTACTCCATAGCGCCCCCTATATTATTACTACAGTTATATCTTAGTGATACATTATCCGATCTGCACGAGATTTATTGTGATTCATCAGTGAACACTTCTACACACATTGATAATGGTATGTAAATTTTTACTCCATAGCGCCCCCTATATTATTACTACAGTTATATCTCAGTGATACATTATCCGATCTGCACGAGATTTATTGTGCTTTATCAGTGAACACTTCGACACACATTGATAATGGTATGTAAATTTTTACTCCATAGCGCCCCCTATATTATTACTACAGTTATATCTTAGTGATACATTATCCGATCTGCACGAGATTTATTGTGATTCATCACTGAACACTTCTACACACATTGATGATGGTATGTACATTTTTACTCCATAGCGCCCCCTGTATTATTACTACAGTTATATCTTAGTGATACATTATCCGATCTGCATGAGATTTATTGTGCTTTATCAGTGAACACTTCGACACACATTGATAATGGTATGTAAATGTTTACTCCATAGCGCCCCCTATATTATTACTACAGTTATATCTTAGTGATACATTATCCGATCTGCACGAGATTTATTGTGCTTTATCAGTGAACACTTCGACACACATTGATAATGTTATGTAAATTTTTACTCCATAGCGCCCCCTATATTATTACTACAGTTATATCTCAGTGATACATCATCCGATCTGAACCAGATTTATTGTGTATCATCAGTGAGCCCTTGTGGACACATTGATATTGTGGGCTAACATTTGACTCAAGTGCGCCCCCTACATTATTTCTATAGTTATATCTCAGTGATACATCATCCGATCTGAACCAGATTTATTGTGCATCATCAGTGAGCCCTTGTGGACACATTGATATGGTGGGCTAACATTTGACTCAAGTGCGCCCCCTACATTATTTATATAGTTATATCTCAGTGATACATCATCCGATCTGAACCAGATTTATTGTGCATCATCAGTGAGCCCTTGTGGACACATTGATATGGTGGGCTAACATATGACTCCAGAGCGCCCCCTAGATTATTCAAACTGTTATATCTCAGTGATACATCATCCGATCTGAACCAGATTTATTGTGCATCATCAGTGAGCCCTTGTGGACACATTGATATTGTGGTTTAACATGTGACTCCAGAGCGCCCCCTAGATTATTCAAACTGTTATATCTCAGTGAGACATCATCCGATCTGAACCAGATTTATTGTGCGTGTGCACCCCTGGTGCGGAGTAGACACGAGAGACTTCGAAATGGCGACCGAGCGGACGAGCTGGAGCTCGCGTGGTCGCCTCAATAAGGTCCGAGCAGTGCTAAGCTGCTTCGGGCCTCAATGCTGCTTGCAGCTTTAATTTTTTTTATTTTTATTCTTCCCCCAAAAGAAGTGGCTTTTTGGGGGTCTTAGCATATATGAAAACTCACCAAATTTTGCGGACTCGTCAGGACTGGTGAAAAATTACGTATTTTGGGGGCGTGGCAAAAATCGCCAAAGAAACGGCTCAAGAGCGCCCCCTAGAAATTTTCAAAATACCCTCCGCATTGACCTTAGTTTGACGTAGAATCATGAAATTTGGTACACTTGTCCAACTCACCAAGATGCACAGAAAACCCTCTGGCACCAATGTTGTACAATAAATGGTAAGGCGGCCATTTTGGAACGATGACCAAATTTTCACCCCTTTTTGGCCGTTTACAGCCTCCGCATTTGAACGAACTCCTCCTATGAATTTCGCTCGATTTGGTTCAAACTTGGCCAGTTTCTTCATAAGGCACGGGGGAACAAACGATATCAAAATTGTGCGTTTTCATGAATGCTGAAGGGGCGGGGCCAGACGTCAAAGTTGGACATCTCGCCATGAAAAACGAAACGCTTACAGCTCTTACACGAAAAAAGTCTAATACATCAAACCTTCAGTTATTGACCCACATCCGGTCCCCCGCAAAACTGTATGGTCAAATCATGACATCACTTAAGCCACGCCCCCTGACAACAGGAAGTGTAAAGTTTTACGTTGAACGGTCCATATCGGACCCCTGTTACCTAATCAGCGTGGCATTGTGTCCAGTGACCGAAGACATGTTGGTGTAACAAGCATTCCAATACTGTTCGTTTTTGGTGGAGCATGTGGGCGTGGCGACGTGGCGAAGTAAGACATAACGCCATCACCATACGTTTGGTTCTAAAATCCACAGATTTGATCCGAGGAGTACCAAAATCAGTATGATCGATCATTGCCCACCCCTTGAACAGGTGTTTATGCTAATTAGCAAATCGCTACAGAAACGGCTCAAGAGCGCCCCCTAGAAATTTTCAAAATACCCTCCGCATTGACCTTAGTTTGACGTAGAATCATGAAATTCGGTACACTTGTCTAACTCACCAAGATGCACAGAAAACCCTCTGGCACCAATGTTGTACGATAAATGGTAAGGCGGCCATTTTGGAACGATGACCAAATTTTCACCCCTTTTTGGCCGTTTACAGCCTCCGCATTTGAACGAACTCCTCCTATGAATTTCGCTCGATTTGGTTCAAACTTGGCCAGTTTCTTCATAAGGCACGGGGGAACAAACGATATCAAAATTGTGCGTTTTCATGAATGCTGAAGGGGCGGGGCCAGACGTCAAAGTTGGACATCTCGCCATGAAAAACGAAACGCTTACAGCTCTTACACGAAAACTGTCTAATAGATCAAACCTTCAGTGATTGACCCACATCCGGTCCCCTGCAAAACTGTATGGTCAAATCATGACATCACTTAAGCCACGCCCCCTGACAACAGGAAGTGTAAAGTTTTACGTTGAACGATCCATATCGGACCCCTGTTACCTAATCAGCGTGGCATTGTGTCCAGTGACCGAAGACATGTTGGTGTAACAAGCATTCCAATACTGTTCGTTTTTGGTGGAGCATGTGGGCGTGGTGACGTGGCGAAGTAAGACGTAACGCCGTCACCATACGTTTGGTTCTAAACTCCACAGATTTGATCTGAGGAGTACCAAAATCATTATGATCGATCATTACCCACCCCTTGAACAGGTGTTTATGCTAATTAGCAAATAGCCTCCATAGCGCCCCCTAGATTATTCAAACTGTTGTATCTCAGTGATACATCATCCGATCTGAACCAGATTTATTGTGCATCATCAGTGAGCCCTTGTGGACACATTGATATGGTGGGCTAACATTTGACTCAAGTGCGCCCCCTACATTACTTCTATAGTTATATCTCAGTGATACATCATCCGATCTGAACCAGATTTATTGTGCATCATCAGTGAGGCCTTGTGGACACATTGATATTGTGGTTCAACATATGACTCCAGAGCGCGCCCTAGATTATTCAAACTGTTATATATCAGTGAGACATCATCCTATCTGAACCAGATTTATTGTTCATCATCAGTGAGCCCTTGTGGACACATTGATATTGTGGTTTAACATTTGACTCAAGTGCGCCCCCTACATTATTTCTATGGTTATATCTCAGTGATACATCATCTGATCTGAACCAGATTTATTGTGATTCATCAGTGAACACTTCTACATACATTGATAATGTTATGTAAATTTTTACTCCATAGCGCCCCCTATATTATTACTACAGTTATATCTTAGTGATACATTATCCGATCTGCACGAGATTTATTATGCTTTATCAGTGAACACTTCTATACACATTGATAATGGTATGTAAATTTTTACTCCATAGCGCCCCCTGTATTATTACTACAGTTATATCTCAGTGATACATTATCCGATCTGCACGAGATTTATTGTGCTTTATCAGTGAACACTTCGACACACATTGATAATGGTATGTAAATTTTTACTCCATAGCGCCCCCTATATTATTACTACAGTTATATCTTAGTGATACATTATCCGATCTGCACGAGATTTATTGTGATTCATCAGTGAACACTTCTATACACATTGATAATGGTATGTAAATTTTTACTCCATAGCGCCCCCTATATTATTACTACAGTTATATCTCAGTGATACATTATCCAATCTGCACGAGATTTATTGTGCTTTATCAGTGAACACTTCGACACACATTGATAATGGTATGTAAATTTTTACTCCATAGCGCCCCCTATATTATTACTACAGTTATATCTTAGTGATACATTATCCGATCTGCACGAGATTTATTATGATTCATCAGTGAACACTTCTACACACATTGATAATGGTATGTAAATTTTTACTCCATAGCGCCCCCTGTATTATTACTACAGTTATATCTTAGTGATACATTATCCGATCTGCACAAGATTTATTGTGCTTTATCAGTGAACACTTCGACACACATTGATAATGGTATGTAAATTTTTACTCCATAGCGCCCCCTATATTATTACTACAGTTATATCTTAGTGATACATTATCCGATCTGCACGAGATTTATTGTGATTCATCAGTGAACACTTCTATACACATTGATAATGGTATGTAAATTTTTACTCCATAGCGCCCCCTATATTATTACTACAGTTATATCTCAGTGATACATTATCCAATCTGCACGAGATTTATTGTGCTTTATCAGTGAACACTTCGACACACATTGATAATGGTATGTAAATTTTTACTCCATAGCGCCCCCTATATTATTACTACAGTTATATCTTAGTGATACATTATCCGATCTGCACGAGATTTATTGTGATTCATCAGTGAACACTTCTATACACATTGATAATGGTATGTAAATTTTTACTCCATAGCGCCCCCTATATTATTACTACAGTTATATCTCAGTGATACATTATCCGATCTGCACGAGATTTATTGTGCTTTATCAGTGAACACTTCGACACACATTGATAATGGTATGTAAATTTTTACTCCATAGCGCCCCCTATATTATTACTACAGTTATATCTTTGTGATACATTATCCGATCTGCACGAGATTTATTATGATTCATCAGTGAACACTTCTACACACATTGATAATGGTATGTAAATTTTGACTCCATTGCGCCCCCTACATTATGTCTATAGTTATATCTCAGTGATACATCATCCGATCTGAACCAGATTTATTGTGCATCATCAGTGAGTCCTTGTGGACGCATTGATATTGTGGTTTAACATGTGACTCCAGAGCGCCCCCTAGATTATTCAAACTGTTATATCTCAGTGAGACATCATCCGATCTGAACCAGATTTATTGTGCGTGTGCACCCCTGGTGCGGAGTAGACACGAGAGACTTCGAAATGGCGACCGAGCGGACGAGCTGGAGCTCGCGCGGTCGCCTCAATAAGGTCCGAGCGGCGCTAAGCTGCGAGGGCCTCAATGCTGCTTGCAGCTTTAATTATTTTTTTTTATTCTAGTCCCTCTTTAAGTGGCTTTTTGGGGGCTTTATCATATATGAAAACTCACCAAATTTGGCGGACTCGTCAGGACTGGTGAAAAATTACATATTTTGGGGGCGTGGCAAAAATCGCCACAGAAACGGCTCAAGAGCGCCCCCTAGAAAATTTCAAAATACCCTCCGCATTGACTTAGTTTGACGTAGAATCGTGAAATTTGGTACACTTGTCCAACTCACCAAGATGCACAGAAAACCCTCTGGCACCAACGTTGTACAATAAATGGTAAGGCGGCCATTTTGGAATGATGACCAAATTTTCACACCTTTTTGGCCGTTTACAGCCTCCGCATTTGAACGAACTCCTCCTAGGAATTTCGCTCGATTTGGTTCAAACTTGGCCAGTTTCTTCATAAGGCACGGGGGAACAAACAACATCAAAATTGTGCGTTTTCATGAATGCTGAAGGGGCGGGGCCAGACGTCAAATTTGGACATCTCGCCATGAAAAACGAAACGCTTACAGCTCTTACACGAAAAGAGTCTAATACATCAAACCTTCAGTTATTGACCCACATCCGGTCCCCTGCAAAACTGTATGGTCAAATCATGACATCACTTAAGCCACGCCCCCTGACAACAGGAAGTGTAAAGTTTTACTTTGAAAGGTCCATATCGGACCCGTGTTACCTAATCAGCGTGACATTGTGTCCAGTGACTAAAGACATGTTGGTGTAACAAGCTTTCCAGCACTGTTCGTTTTGGGTGGAGCAAGTGGGCGTGGCGACATGGCGAAGTAAGACGTAACGCCATCACCATACGTTTGGATCTAAAATCCACAGATTTGATCCGAGGAGTACCAAAATCAGTATGATCGATCATTGCCCACCCCTTGAACAGGTGTTTATGCTAATTAGCAAATCGCTACAGAAACGGCTCAAGAGCGCCCCCTAGAAATATTCAAAATACCCTCCGCATTGACCTTAGTTTGACGTAGAATCATGAAATTTGGTACACTTGTCCAACTCACCAAGATGCACAGAAAACTCTCTGGCACCAATGTTGTACGATAAATGGTAAGGCGGCCATTTTGGAACGATGACCAAATTTTCACCCCTTTTTGGCCGTTTACAGCCTCTGCATTTCAACGAACTCCTCCTAGGGATTTCGCTCGATTTGATTCAAACTTGGCCAGTTTCTTTATAAGGCACGGGGGAACAAATGTTATCAAAACTGTGCGTTTTCATGCATGCTGAAGGGGCGGGGCCAGACCTCAAAGTTGGACATCTCGCCATGAAAAACGAAACGCTTACAGCTCTTACACGAAAACTGTCTAATACATCAAACCTTCAGTGATTGACCCACATCCGGTCCCCTGCAAAACTGTATGGTCAAATCATGACATCACTTAAGCCACGCCCCCTGACAACAGGAAGTGTAAAGTTTTACGTTGAACGGTCCATATCGGATCCCTGTTACCTAATCAACGTGACATTGTATCCAGTCACCGAAGACATGGTGGTGTAACAAGCTTTCCAGCACTGTTCGTTTTGGGTGGAGCAAGTGGGCGTGGTGACGTGGCGAAGTAAGACGTAACGCCGTCACCATACGTTTGGTTCTAAACTCCACAGATTTGATCTGAGGAGTACCAAAATCATTATGATCGATCATTACCCACCCCTTGAACAGGTGTTTATGCTAATTAGCAAATAGCCTCCATAGCGCCCCCTAGATTATTCAAACTGTTGTATCTCAGTGATACATCATCCGATCTGAACCAGATTTATTGTGCATCATCAGTGAGCCCTTGTGGACACATTGATATGGTGGGCTAACATTTGACTCAAGTGCGCCCCCTACATTATTTCTATAGTTATATCTCAGTGATACATCATCCGATCTGCACGAGATTTATTATGCTTTATCAGTGAACACTTCGACACACATTGATAATGTTATGTAAATTTTTACTCCATAGCGCCCCCTATATTATTACTACAGTTATATCTTAGTGATACATTATCCGATCTGCACGAGATTTATTATGATTCATCAGTGAACACTTCTACACACATTGATAATGGTATGTAAATTTTTACTCCATAGCGCCCCCTGTATTATTACTACAGTTATATCTTAGTGATACATTATCCGATCTGCACGAGATTTATTGTGCTTTATCAGTGAACACTTCGACACACATTGATAATGGTATGTAAATTTTTACTCCATAGCGCCCCCTATATTATTACTACAGTTATATCTTAGTGATACATTATCCGATCTGCACAAGATTTAATGTGATTCATCAGTGAACACTTCTATACACATTGATAATGGTATGTCAATTTTTACTCCATAGCGCCCCCTATATTATTACTACAGTTATATCTCAGTGATACATTATCCAATCTGCACGAGATTTATTGTGCTTTATCAGTGAACACTTCGACACACATTGATAATGGTATGTAAATTTTTACTCCATAGCGCCCCCTATATTATTACTACAGTTATATCTTAGTGATACATTATCCGATCTGCACGAGATTTATTGTGATTCATCAGTGAACACTTCTACACACATTGATAATGGTATGTAAATTTTTACTCCATAGCGCCCCCTGTATTATTACTACAGTTATATCTTAGTGATACATTATCCGATCTGCACAAGATTTATTGTGCTTTATCAGTGAACACTTCGACACACATTGATAATGGTATGTAAATTTTTACTCCATAGCGCCCCCTATATTATTACTACAGTTATATCTTAGTGATACATTATCCGATCTGCACGAGATTTATTATGATTCATCAGTGAACACTTCTACACACATTGATAATGGTATGTAAATTTTTACTCCATAGCGCCCCCTGTATTATTACTACAGTTATATCTTAGTGATACATTATCCGATCTGCACGAGATTTATTGTGCTTTATCAGTGAACACTTCGACACACATTGATAATGGTATGTAAATTTTTACTCCATAGCGCCCCCTATATTATTACTACAGTTATATCTTAGTGATACATTATCCGATCTGCACGAGATTTATTGTGATTAATCAGTGAACACTTCTATACACATTGATAATGGTATGTAAATTTTTACTCCATAGCGCCCCCTATATTATTACTACAGTTATATCTCAGTGATACATTATCCAATCTGCACGAGATTTATTGTGCTTTATCAGTGAACACTTCGACACACATTGATAATGGTATGTAAATTTTTACTCCATAGCGCCCCCTATATTATTACTACAGTTATATCTCAGTGATACATTATCCGATCTGCACGAGATTTATTGTGATTAATCAGTGAACACTTCTACACACATTGATAATGTATGTAAATTTATACTCCATAGCGCCCCCTATATTATTACTACAGTTATATCTCAGTGATACATTATCCGATCTGCACGATATTTACTATGTTTCATCAGTGAGACCTTGTGGACACATTGATATTGTGGTTTAACATATGACTCAAGAGCGCCCCCTAGATTATTCAAATTGATATATCTCAGTGAGACATCATCCGATCTGAAACAGATTTATTGTGCATCATCATTGAGTCCTTGTGGACACATTGATAAGGTGGGTTAACATTTGACTCAAGTGCGTCCCCTACATTATTTCTATAGTTATATCTTAGTGATACATCATCCGATCTAAACCAGATTTATTGTGTATCATCAGTGAGACATTGTGGACACATTGATATTGTGGTTTAACACATGACTCCAGAGCGCCCCCTAGATTACTCAAACTGTTATAGCTCAGTGAGACATCATCTGATCTGAACCAGATTTATTGTGTATCATCAATGAGCCCTTGTGGACACATTGATATGGTGGGCTAACATTTAACTCAAGTGCACCCCCTACATTATTTCTATAGTTATATCTCAGTGATACATCATCCGATCTGAACCAGATTTATTGTGCATCATCAGTGAGCCCTTGTGGACACATTGATTTTGTGGTTTAACATATAACTCCATAGCGCCCCCTAGATTATTCAAACTGTTATATCTCAGTGAGACATCATCCGATCTGAACCAGATTTATTGTGCGTGTGCACCCCTGGTGCGGAGTAGACACGAGAGACTTCGAAATGGCGACCGAGCGGACGAGCTGGAGCTCGCGCGGTCGCCTCAATAAGGTCCGAGCGGCGCTAAGCTGCGAGGGCCTCAACGCCGCTTGCGGCTTTAATTTTTTTTATTTTTTTTTTTTCTTCCCCCCAAAGAAGTGGCCTTTTGGAGGCTTTATCATATACGAAAACTCACCAAATTTGGCGGACTCGTCAGGACTGGTGAAAAATTACGTATTTTGGGGGCGTGGCAAAAATAGCCACAGAAACGGCTCAAGAGCGCCCCCTAGAAATTTTCAAAATACCCTCCGCATTGACCTTATTTTGACGTACAATCATGAAATTCGGTACACTTGTCCATCTCACCAAGATGCACAGAAAAACCTCTGGCACCAACGTTGTACGATAAATGGTAAGGCGGCCATTTTGGATCGATGACCAAATTTTTACACCTTTTTGGCCGTTTACAGCCTCCGCATTTGAACGAACTCCTCCTATGAATTTCGCTCGATTTGGTTCAAACTTGGCCAGTTTCTTCATAAGGCATGGGGGAACAAACAATATCAAAATTGTGCGTTTTCATGAATGCTGAAGGGGCGGGGCCAGACGTCAAAGTTGGACATCTCGCCATGAAAAACGAAACGCTTACAGCTCTTACACGAAAAAAGTCTAATACATCAAACCTTCAGTTATTGACCCACATCCGGTCCCCCGCAAAACTGTATGGTCAAATCATGACATCACTTAAGCCACGCCCCCTGACAACAGGAAGTGTAAAGTTTTACGTTGAACGGTCCATATCGGACTCCTGTTACCTAATCAGCGTGGCATTGTGTCCAGTGACCGAAGACATGTTGGTGTAACAAGCATTCCAATACTGTTCGTTTTTGGTGGAGCATGTGGGTGTGGCGACGTGGCGAAGTAAGACATAACGCCATCACCATACGTTTGGTTCTAAAATCCACAGATTTGATCCGAGGAGTACCAAAATCAGTTTGATCGATCATTGCCCACCCCTTGAACAGGTGTTTATGCTAATTAGCAAATCGCTACAGAAACGGCTCAAGAGCGCCCCCTAGAAATATTCAAAATACCCTCCGCATTGACCTTAGTTTGACGTAGAATCATGAAATTTGGTACACTTGTCCAACTCACCAAGATGCACAGAAAACCCTCTGGCACCAATGTTGTACGATAAATGGTAAGGCGGCCATTTTGGAACGATGACCAAATTTTCACCCCTTTTTGGCCGTTTACAGCCTCTGCATTTCAACAAACTCCTCCTAGGGATTTCGCTCGATTTGATTCAAACTTTGCCAGTTTCTTTATAAGGCATGGGGGAACAAATGTTATCAAAACTGTGCGTTTTCATGCATGCTGAAGGGGCGGGGCCAGACCTCAAAGTTGGACATCTCGCCATGAAAAACGAAACGCTTACAGCTCTTACACGAAAACTGTCTAATACATCAAACCTTCAGTGATTGACCCACATCCGGTCCCCTGCAAAACTGTATGGTCAAATCATGACATCACTTAAGCCACGCCCCCTGACAACAGGAAGTGTAAAGTTTTACGTTGAACGGTCCATATCGGATCCCTGTTACCTAATCAGCGTGACATTGTATCCAGTCACCGAAGACATGTTGGTGTAACAAGCTTTCCAGCACTGTTCGTTTTGGGTGGAGCAAGTGGGCGTGGTGACGTGGCGAAGTAAGACGTAACGCCGTCACCATACGTTTGGTTCTAAACTCCACAGATTTGATCTGAGGAGTACCAAAATCATTATGATCGATCATTACCCACCCCTTAAACAGGTATTTATGCTAATTAGCAAATAGCCTCCATAGCGCCCCCTAGATTATTCAAACTGTTGTATCTCAGTGATACATCATCCGATCTGAACCAGATTTATTGTGCATCATCAGTGAGCCCTTGTGGACACATTGATATGGTGGGCTAACATTTGACTCAAGTGCGCCCCCTACATTATTTCTATAGTTATATCTCAGTGATACATCATCCGATCTGAACCAGATTTATTGTGCATCATCAGTGAGCCCTTGTGGACACATTGATATGGTGGGCTAACATTTGACTCAAGTGCGCCCCCTACATTATTTCTATAGTTATATCTCAGTGATACATCATCCGATCTGAACCAGATTTATTGTGCATCATCAGTGAGCCCTTGTGGACACATTGATAAGGTGGGCTAACATATGACTCCAGAGCGCCCCCTAGATTATTCAAACTGTTATATCTCAGTGATACATCATCCGATCTGAACCAGATTTATTGTGCATCATCAGTGAGCCCTTGTGGACACATTGATATTGTGGTTTAACATATGACTCAAGAGCGCCCCCTAGATTATTCAAATCGTTATATCTCAGTGATACATCATCCGATCTAAACCAGATTTATTGTGCATCTTCAGTGAACACTTCGACACACATTGATAATGGTATGTAAATTTTTACTCCATAGCGCCCCCTATATTATTACTACAGTTATATCTTAGTGATACATTATCCGATCTGCACGAGATTTATTATGATTCATCAGTGAACACTTCTACACACATTGATAATGGTATGTAAATTTTTACTCCATAGCGCCCCCTGTATTATTACTACAGTTATATCTTAGTGATACATTATCCGATCTGCACGAGATTTATTGTGCTTTATCAGTGAACACTTCGACACACATTGATAATGGTATGTAAATTTTTACTCCATAGCGCCCCCTATATTATTACTACAGTTATATCTTAGTGATACATTATCCGATCTGCACGAGATTTATTGTGATTCATCAGTGAACACTTCTACACACATTGATAATGGTATGTAAATTTTTACTCCATAGCGCCCCCTATATTATTACTACAGTTATATCTCAGTGATACATTATCCGATCTGCACGAGATTTATTGTGCTTTATCAGTGAACACTTCGACACACATTGATAATGGTATGTAAATTTTTACTCCATAGCGCCCCCTATATTATTACTACAGTTATATCTTAGTGATACATTATCCGATCTGCACGAGATTTATTGTGATTCATCAGTGAACACTTCTACACACATTGATAATGGTATGTAAATTTATACTCCATAGCGCCCCCTATATTATTACTACAGTTATATCTCAGTGATACATTATCCGATCTGCACGAGATTTACTATGCTTCATCAGTGAGACCTTGTGGACACATTGATATTGTGGTTTAACATATGACTCAAGAGCGCCCCCTAGATTATTCAAATCGTTATATCTCAGTGATACATCATCCGATCTGAACCAGATTTATTGTGCATCATCAGTGAGCACTTGTGGACACATTGATATGGTGGGCTAACATTTGACTCAAGTGCGTCCCCTAGATTATTCAAACTGTTATATCTCAGTTATACATCATCCGATATGTACCAGATTTATTGTACATCATCAGTGAGTACATAAACACACATTGATACTGTGGTTTAACAGATAACTCTAGTGTACCCCTACATTATTTTTCAAACTGTTACATCTCATTGTTAGATCATCTGATCTGTTCCACATTTACTGTATGTCATCTGTCAGCACTTCTAAACACGTATATATTGTTGTTATTCGCTAACTATTCTTGGCAAACGGGTGTTGGATGGGCATGAGAGAGTTCGAGGTGGTGACCGAGCAGACGAGCTGGAGCTCGCGTGGTCGCCACAATAAGGCCAGAGCGGCGCTAAGCTGCGAGGGCCTCAACGCTGCTTGCAGCTTTAATTATTATTATTTTTTTTCTTCCCCCCAAAGAAGTGGCCTTTTGGAGGCTTTATCATATACGAAAACTCACCAAATTTGGCGGACTCGTCAGGACTGGTGAAAAATTACGTATTTTGGGGGCGTGGCAAAAATCGTCACAGAAACGGCTCAAGAGCGCCCCCTAGAAATTTTCAAAATACCCTCCGCATTGACCTTATTTTGACGTAGAATCATGAAATTCGGTACACTTGTCCATCTCACCAAGATGCACAGAAAACCCTCTGGCACCAACGTTGTACAATAAATGGGAAGGCGGCCATTTTGAAACGATGACCAAATTTTCACCCCTTTTTGGCCGTTTACAGCCTCCGCATTTGAACGAACTCCTCCTATGAATTTCGCTCGATTTGGTTCAAACTTGGCCAGTTTCTTCATAAGGCACCGGGGAACAAACAATATCAAAATTGTGCGTTTTCATGAATGCTGAAGGGGCGGGGCCAGACGTCAAAGTTGGACATCTCGCCATGAAAAACGAAACGCTTACAGCTCTTACACGAAAAGAGTCTAATACATCAAACCTTCAGTTATTGACCCACATCCGGTCCCCTGCAAAACTGTATGGTCAAATCATGACATCACTTAAGCCACGCCCCCTGACAACAGGAAGTGTAAAGTTTTACTTTGAAAGGTCCATATCGGACCCGTGTTACCTAATCAGCGTGACATTGTGTCCAGTGACTAAAGACATGTTGGTGTAACAAGCTTTCCAGCACTGTTCGTTTTGGGTGGAGCAAGTGGGCGTGGCGACATGGCGAAGTAAGACATAACGCCATCACCATACGTTTGGATCTAAAATCCACAGATTTGATCCGAGGAGTACCAAAATCAGTATGATCGATCATTGCCCACCCCTTGAACAGGTGTTTATGCTAATTAGCAAATCGCTACAGAAACGGCTCAAGAGCGCCCCCTAGAAATATTCAAAATACCCTCCGCATTGACCTTAGTTTGACGTAGAATCATGAAATTTGGTACACTTGTCCAACTCACCAAGATGCACAGAAAACTCTCTGGCACCAATGTTGTACGATAAATGGTAAGGCGGCCATTTTGGAACGATGACCAAATTTTCACCCCTTTTTGGCCGTTTACAGCCTCTGCATTTCAACGAACTCCTCCTAGGGATTTCGCTCGATTTGATTCAAACTTGGCCAGTTTCTTTATAAGGCACGGGGGAACAAATGTTATCAAAACTGTGCGTTTTCATGCATGCTGAAGGGGCGGGGCCAGACCTCAAAGTTGGACATCTCGCCATGAAAAACGAAACGCTTACAGCTCTTACACGAAAACTGTCTAATACATCAAACCTTCAGTGATTGACCCACATCCGGTCCCCTGCAAAACTGTATGGTCAAATCATGACATCACTTAAGCCACGCCCCCTGACAACAGGAAGTGTAAAGTTTTACGTTGAACGGTCCATATCGGATCCCTGTTACCTAATCAACGTGACATTGTATCCAGTCACCGAAGACATGGTGGTGTAACAAGCTTTCCAGCACTGTTCGTTTTGGGTGGAGCAAGTGGGCGTGGTGACGTGGCGAAGTAAGACGTAACGCCGTCACCATACGTTTGGTTCTAAACTCCACAGATTTGATCTGAGGAGTACCAAAATCATTATGATCGATCATTACCCACCCCTTGAACAGGTGTTTATGCTAATTAGCAAATAGCCTCCATAGCGCCCCCTAGATTATTCAAACTGTTGTATCTCAGTGATACATCATCCGATCTGAACCAGATTTATTGTGCATCATCAGTGAGCCCTTGTGGACACATTGATATGGTGGGCTAACATTTGACTCAAGTGCGCCCCCTACATTATTTCTATAGTTATATCTCAGTGATACATCATCCGATCTGCACGAGATTTATTATGCTTTATCAGTGAACACTTCGACACACATTGATAATGTTATGTAAATTTTTACTCCATAGCGCCCCCTATATTATTACTACAGTTATATCTTAGTGATACATTATCCGATCTGCACGAGATTCATTATGATTCATCAGTGAACACTTCTACACACATTGATAATGGTATGTAAATTTTTACTCCATAGCGCCCCCTGTATTATTACTACAGTTATATCTTAGTGATACATTATCCGATCTGCACGAGATTTATTGTGCTTTATCAGTGAACACTTCGACACACATTGATAATGTATGTAAATTTTTACTCCATAACGCCCCCTATATTATTATTACAGTTATATCTCAGTGATACATTATCTGATCTGTACGAGATTTATTGTGCTTTATCAGTGAACACGTCGACACACATTGATAATGGTATGTAAATTTTTATTCCATAGTGCTCCCTATATTATTACTACAGTTATATCTCAGTGATACATCATCCGATCTGAACCAGATTTATTGTGTATCATCAGTGAGACATTGTGGACACATTGATATTGTGGTTTAACATATGACTCCAGAGCGCCCCCTAGATTACTCAAACTGTTATATCTCAGTGAGACATCATCTGATCTGAACCAGATTTATTGTGTATCATCAATGAGCCCTTGTGGACACGTTGACAAGGTGGGCTAAATTTGACTCAAGTGCGCCCCCTACATTATTTCTATAGTTATATCTCAGTGATACATCATCCGATCTGAACCAAATTTATTGTGAATAATCAGTGAGCCCTTGTGGACACATTGATATTGTGGTTTAACATATAACTCCATAGCGCCCCCTAGATTATTCAAACTGTTATAACTCAGTGAGACATCATCTGATCTGAACCAGATTTATTGTGTATCATCAGTGAGACCTTGTGGACACATTGATATTGTAGTTTAATATGTGACTCCAGAGCGCCCCCTAGATTATTCAAACTGTTATATCTCAGTGAGACATCATCCGATTTGAACCAGATTTATTGTGCGTGTGCACCCCTATTGCGGAGTAGACACGAGAGACTTCGAAATGGCGACCGAGCGGCCGAGCTGGAGCTCGCGCGGTCGCCTCAATAAGGTCCGAGCGGCGCTAAGCTGCGAGGGCCTCAATGCTGCTTGCAGCTTTAATTAGGCCCGAAGCAGCGAAGCGCTGCAAGGACCTATTGTAATTGTAGTGTTTATTATTATTATTATTATTATTTTTTTTATTTTTCTTCCCCCCAAAGAAGTGGCCTTTTGGAGGCTTTATCATATACGAAAACTCACCAAATTTGGCGGACTCGTCAGGACTGGTGAAAAATTACGTATTTTGGGGGCGTGGCAAAAATCGTCACAGAAACGGCTCAAGAGCGCCCCCTAGAAAATTTCAAAATACCCTCCGCATTGACCTTATTTTGACGTAGAATCATGAAATTCGGTACACTTGTCCATCTCACCAAGATGCACAGAAAACCCTCTGGCACCAACGTTGTACAATAAATGGGAAGGCGGCCATTTTGAAACGATGACCAAATTTTCACCCCTTTTTGGCCGTTTACAGCCTCCGCATTTGAACGAACTCCTCCTATGAATTTCGCTCGATTTGGTTCAAACTTGGCCAGTTTCTTCATAAGGCACAGGGGAACAAACAATATCAAAATTGTGCGTTTTCATGAATGCTGAAGGGGCGGGGCCAGACGTCAAAGTTGGACATCTCGCCATGAAAAACGAAACGCTAACAGCTCTTACACGAAAAAAGTCTAATACATCAAACCTTCAGTTATTGACCCATATCCGGTCCCCCGCAAAACTGTATGGTCAAATCATGACATCACTTAAGCCACGCCCCCTGACAACAGGAAGTGTAAAGTTTTACATTGAACGGTCCATATCGGACCCCATTTACCTAATCCGCGTGGCATTGTGTCCAGTGACCGAAGACATGTTGGTGTAACAAGCATTCCAATACTGTTCGTTTTTGGTGGAGCATGTGGGCGTGGCGTAGTGGCGAAGTAAGACATAACGCCATCACCATACGTTTGGTTCTAAAATCCACAGATTTGATCCGAGGAGTACCAAAATAAGTATGATCGATCATTGCCCACCCCTTGAACAGGTATTTATGCTAATTAGCAAATCGCTACAGAAACGGCTCAAGAGCGCCCCCTAGAAATATTCAAAATACCCTCCGCATTGACCTTAGTTTGACGTAGAATCATGAAATTTGGTACACTTGTCCAACTCACCAAGATGCACAGAAAACCCTCTGGCACCAATGTTGTACGATAAATGGTAAGGCGGCCATTTTGGAACGATGACCAAATTTTCACCCCTTTTTGGCCGTTTACAGCCTCTGCATTTCAACGAACTCCTCCTAGGGATTTCGCTCGATTTGATTCAAACTTGGCCAGTTTCTTTATAAGGCACGGGGGAACAAATGTTATCAAAACTGTGCGTTTTCATGCATGCTGAAGGGGCGGGGCCAGACCTCAAAGTTGGACATCTCGCCATGAAAAACGAAACGCTTACAGCTCTTACACGAAAACTGTCTAATACATCAAACCTTCAGTGATTGACCCACATCCGGTCCCCTGCAAAACTGTATGGTCAAATCATGACATCACTTAAGCCACGCCCCCTGACAACAGGAAGTGTAAAGTTTTACATTGAACGGTCCATATCGGACCCCTGTTACCTAATCAGCGTGGCATTGTGTCCAGTGACCGAAGACATGTTGGTGTAACAAGCATTCCAATACTGTTCGTTTTTGGTGGAGCATGTGGGCGTGGCGACGTGGCGAAGTAAGACATAACGCCATTACCATACGTTTGGTTTTAAAATCCACAGATTTGATCCGAGGAGTACCAAAATCAGTATGATCGATCATTCCCCACTGCTTGGACAGGTGTCTATGCTAATTAGCATATAGACTCCATAGCGCCCCCTAGATTATTCAAACTGTTATATCTCAGTGATACATCATCCGATCTGAACCAGATTTATTGTGCATCATCAGTGAGCCCTTGTGGACACATTGATAAGGTGGGCTAACATTTGACTCAAGTGCGCCCCCTACATTACTTCTATAGTTATATCTCAGTGATACATCATCCGATCTGAACCAGATTTATTGTGCATCATCAGT
>JBBPBX010062795.1:0-20720 GCA_038048925.1 Garcialebias charrua
CGCTTCACTGCGGACGCTGCACCTATCCGCCTATCGATCTCACGCCCCAGTTTTCCCTCATTCGTGAACAAGATCCCGAGATACTTAAACTCCTCCACTTGGGGCAGGACCTCCTCCCCGACCCGGAGAGGGCATGCTACCCTTTTCCGGCTCAAGACCATGGCCTCGGATTTGGAGGAACTGATCCTCATCCCGGCCGCATCGCATTCAGCTGCAAACCGCTCCAGCGAAAGCTGTAGATCACGAGCTGATGAAGCCAATAGGACCACATCATCTGCAAAAAACAGAGAAGCGATTCTAAGGTCACCAAAACGGATCCTCTCAACACCTTGGCTGCGCCTAGAAATTCTGTCCATAAAAGTTATGAACAGAATCGGTGACAAAGGGCAACCTTGGCGGAGTCCAACTCTCACCGGAAACGAGCCTGACTTACTGCCGGCAATGCGGACCAAGCTCTGACACCGGTCGTACAGGGACCTAACAGCCCTTATCAAAGGGCCTGGTACCCCATACTCCCGGAGTACCCCCCACAGAACCCCCCGAGGGACGCGGTCGAATGCCTTCTCCAAGTCCACATATGTCAATCATTAAATTTAAAATTAAATTTATATCAAATACCGTCAAAAAACATAAATTTCCATAGCTGTTTTAATAAAAATTTCCATAGCTGTTTTAATAAAAATATCAGTTTGTGTTTTCAGGTTTCCAGGTCTCCAGTCCATCACAGAGACACCTGGACAGGTCTCCAGTCCATCACAGGGACACCTGGACAGGTCTCCAGTCCATCACAGGGACACCTGGACAGGTCTCCAGTCCATCACAGGGACACCTGGACAGGTCTCCAGTCCATCACAGGGACACCTGGACAGGTCTCCAGTCCATCACAGGGACACCTGGACAGGTCTCCAGTCCATCACAGAGACACCTGGACAGGTCTCCAGTCCATCACAGAGACACCTGGACAGGTCTCCAGTCCATCACAGAGACACCTGGACAGGTCTCCAGTCCATCACAGAGACACCTGGACAGGTCTCCAGTCCATCACAGGACACCTGGACAGGTCTCCAGTCCATCACAGAGACACCTGGACAGGTCTCCAGTCCATCACAGAGACACCTGGACAGGTCTCCAGTCCATCACAGGGACACCTGGACAGGTCTCCAGTCCATCACAGAGACACCTGGACAGGTCTCCAGTCCATCACAGGCACACCTGGACAGGTCTCCAGTCATGACATCTCAGCTGCATTTTTTTGACCAAACAGGACGGTTTAAATCAAACGGATTCATAAAGATGCATCTAATTTTTTTTATTTTTTTTAAATAAATGTAAATTTACAACAAAATAAAAAAATCTTGATGGATAAAAATACACAAATAAAAACTAGTTAAAAATATACAAGCATTAATTTTGGCACCATATGCAGATTCTATAAGATTTCATCAAAAACAAACCTTTAACAATTTTAATAAAAAGTGAACAAGTCAAAAGGATGCTGGTTTACTTTTTTCCTAAACATGTCACCATAAAACATTTTTTAGTTTGTAGCCTTAAAAAAGACAACACTCAAATGAAGCATCACAAAATGTTTATTCTCATAGTTTGAATTAGCTTGTTTTCACTTTAACAGCAGGGTTGTGTTCTCCCTCTTCGTTTCTGTTGTTTGAGTTCTCCATGGGCAAGAAGAGTTGAACAAAGAGACGTGTCAGCAGATTCGGATGACGTGTAGGGAGATTTGATCACATCATCCAACACCTTAAAGTCATCCACTGGTCTCCACTGTTTCTGGTAAAACACCTCCAGAGTCCCAGCACAGTGGCTGGCCTCTCCCACCAACCTGACACCAGCTGAGCAGAGACAGAAAAATAATGAAGAAATGAAGAAAACCAGTGAACAGCATCAAGTCTGCAGCTCCTCGTCTACCTGAACAGGTGAGTCCAACAGCTTTTCCAGGTGAGCAGGTGTTTCTAGCTGAAGCTGAGCTTTTACAGTCCGGGGGCCTCATGTACAAAGACTTGCGTGGATTTCTTACTGAAAAGTGCCGCACGGTCAAATCCAGAAATCTGCCTACGCACAAAAAAATCCAGATGTATCAAACTGTGCGTACACCGGAATCCACGCACATTCCTTTTGTACATCACAATCAACGTGGAACTGAGCGCACGTGAGACACCTCCCCTGACACGCCTTCATTTACATATGTTAAACAGATGCAAATTACTTCCTGCATGTGTGAAGGACATGTTTGTTTGATCCCTGCGCGATCAGAAATCATTTCTAGATTCAGGAAAATAATGAATTTAATATAATATGAGTGAGGAAAAAATCCTAAGTAAGAATAGTAATAAAATGTGTTCATCACGCAAAGAACGAGTGATTGTGTGTCGGTATTTGTGTGTGCGCGCACCCTGCTTTGGTGCGCAACGGCTCATCCATTCATTCTGAGTGAAAATATTAACTTTGCGCACGAGTTTATTACCATAATTACTGTAAACACAGAGGAACTTGGATGTTTGGTTGAACATAGATCTTTGTTTATTTAATAGATGATATGAAGAAACGGGTCTGTGCGTCTCAGTGGAGAGTTTTCATGACATGACGTGATGTTGGAGTCTCCAAACGCTGCGCGCCCCGCAGCCTTTGGAATCATATAGATGAGACATTCCATTGATCAGGCTTTGTGTGGACTGGACAGTCCTGATCGACCTGCCAGCTCCCTCAGGAAAGCTCGGGAACAGTTTGATCGCTGCTGCTTCTGCATGTGCACGCGTGATGCACCTGTGTTGCTCCAGAGCGCAGCAGTGCCAAACTGAAAAATGATTATTTCTGAAAACGGCTGATAAGCCATATCCCAGATCAGAAAATTATATCTGTTTATAAATAAATGATCTGCGTGTTACACTATTTATTATATTCTCCAGTAAGGCTGAATGAATCCGTTCCTGTTAAATTTATTTTTGGCACAACTTTGCGCGTGCTTTATTTAACTGCGTCATGTGGATGTAATACTTGTTAATCGTGTGTTTGGTGGGAATATTAATCATTTTCACATCATGAACAGTTAATAATAATAATAATAATAATAATAATAATAATAATAATAATAATGAATTCAATTTATAACGCACTTTTCATTAATGAAAATCTCAAAGTGCTACAAGGTGCAACAGAATTAAATGTCAATAAAACAAATAATAAAACAATTAAAATCAACAACAGTATCAGCTATGATCAAAAGTAGAATCATGAGAAGGTAGAGTATGCTCGGTTGAAAAGAAAGGTCTTCAAGCCGCTCTTCAAGTCAACCACAGACTGTGGGGCTTCAGTTTCTCTGAATCACCTGTAAGTGTCGCCAAAGGAACAAGAACCACAGAAACGTGCGTACGCCTGCTCGGGAGCTTGCGTGGAAATGTACCTGGATGCGCATATATTCACGTTCAGTTCAGTTTTGATACATACGGGGTTTTGCGTGGATAGTGACGTAAGCAAGTTTTTTGTGCGCACGCACGGTTGATACATGAGGCTCCAGGAGAGCAGACTCGTTACCTTCACACTGGAACTCTCTGCTCCATGTTGGAGCCTCCACTTCTCCATAGAGCGCCCCCTGGAGGACTGGAGGAGGAGCACAGTCCAGCTCCCTGCAGACCACCTCTGCATCCTGCTGGTCAAAGTCATCTTCACACACTGAGGACCAGGACTGGTTAAAGTTCACCTCCAGTCTTTCTGAGCACAGGTTAGTCCCATCAACCAGCCTGACTGAGTCTGGACAGAGAAGAAGAGGAGAATCAGAGACCTTCATCAGTTTCTCACATCTCTGTGGAGGAAAAAGTTTATTTCAACAAAAACAGATAAAAAGTTGTTGATGTGAAATATGTGTTGGTTTATTTGTTGTGTTGTGCACCTCCTGCCCTCTGCACATAAAAACAAGCAAAGTTCAAATGGACCAAGTTGTTCAGTTTATCACTCTCAGGTTCTTTAAGAACCGACTGGACTTGTGAAGCAGCTGCAGGACTCAGGACCTCTTCCACTGACAGCTGGCCTCCAGTAACAAACCTTCATCTTCTCTCTCTGCTACTCTGTGTCTGATACACTTACAGCTGACAGAGTTCAGGAAAACATTCAACAGACAAGCAGAAATGCTTTTACCTGAGCAGTTCTGTCGCAACAGGGCTAGATCTGGTTCCTCTCACACATTTTGTCAGAGAAGATCTATCACAGTCGTGAAAAAAGTCCCAGACATCTTCATTACGGCCAATGTATTTTTTACTGATTGAAAGAGAGCCACAGTCCAGCTGTCCGACGTCTAAAAGATGTTTATATTCCCGATGTCTAAAAGGCGTCTACTTTCGACGTCTATCTGATGTTAATAACTTACTGTATTTAGCTTATTCTAATTAGGCTATTATATTTAACTTATTTTAGTCACTTTACATGCTGCTTGTTCATGCATATAAAAAGTATAATGCATCTACTTTAAAGCTGCTATATGTAACTTTTCTAACAATATATTTTTAACATATTTCTTCACTCTGTCACTAGATTGATGTTAGAGAGGTAATCTCTGAAAAAAACTAAAAAAAAATATTGTCCCCTTGCTTCTCCAGGTGGTAAATAAGCATTTCTAAAAAGAAAAAGTGACCCGCCATTTTCCAGCCAATAAAAACAAAGTTTGTAACCAGCCAATAAAAACCGAGCTTGAATTCGAATCAGCCAATAAAAACAGAGCTTGAATTTGAATTTTAACAGACCACAAGGGGGCAGTGCCATATATGGCTCTGAGGGGGAGGGATCAGAATGCTTTGCTTGTTGAAATTTTTTCTAAGTGCTGATGTTCTACAGAAACTGCAGACTCCACCTTTAAATTGCGTTGAGGCAAAAAAAATCTAGGGTAATACATTTGACCATCTGCAGACATGGTCCAGTTGGATTAAGTTTTACATATCACTCCATACATTTTTACCTTTATCCTGTTTATTTAACACAATTTAAAGGAACAGCATAACACATAAATTGAGAATTCCACATTTGGTAACTTTTACATGCCTTTATTCTTTGTCTGTACTTGACATAATTTTTTTTTTTCAAAAAAATAACATTCCTTCATTTTTCCTTTTGATAAAGCAGGCAGTAACTAGAGAAATAATAACGTTGTATAAAATTACAGTCCCCACACCACAAAAATAATCTGTACATAAAAAATAACTTTTCAAAAAATTAATTCCTTCATTTTTTTTTTTGATATAGCAGACAGTAACAAGAGAAATAATAACGCTGTATAAAATTACAGTCCCCACACCACAAAAATAATCTGTACAAAGTGTGCTGGTCATATTTTAAATAAGTTGATTTATTTCAGAAATTCCATTCAAAAAGTGAAACTTCCATTACACACAGACCGATATATTTCAAAAGTTTTTCTTTTAATGTTGATGATTAAAACTCAGAGGTGGGCACCATACCGCCAGGTAGCGCTAATGCGCTAATCCGCTTATAGCGGACCTAAACTATTTGTCAGCGTTACAGCGGATTCACTAACTTTTATAATTCATAAGCGGATTTGTGCTATTTTTATTTAAAATGCAGTACCGCTAATAACTAATTATCTATCAGTAAAAACTAAATGGGGTAACGTTATTTTGTCTTCGGCGCGCTGGCTCTCGTAGCTATCGATAGTAGTATCGATCCAACCCATGATGCACGTTGGCTTCAAACTATGGAATGGATTTCCTGAACGGAGGCGTGTCTCATGAACCCAGAGTAACAAGACCCGCCTCACATTCAGGAAATCCAGTTCATAGTTTGCAGGCAGCTACAAGCGTGAGGACTAACTGAGTAATCTGTTGGGTTTGTTTTGGCATCGTTTTCAAAGAGCTGGTCGTTTGTTTATGGATTTTTTTCATGGAGCTGGTCACAATTGGTTATGGATTTTTTTCATGGAGCTGGTCACAGTTGGTTATGGATTGTTTTCATGGAGCTGGACGCTTGTTTCTGTCGCAAGATCTGACAACACTGGTGAGTAGCATCTTAGCTAGCAGATAGCCGACTTTTCATCGTAACATGTGCGTTGTATGGAAATATTTTACACTCAACACCGCAAGACAACAACGTTCAATGTTTGCAGAGCTATATAAACACATCTGCGTCACATTAAACCGTGGTCAAGTTAGTTTTATGCCGGACATTCCATCTATCTCAGGGGGCTTCAGCGGTGTGTTTTTCTTTTTCATCCCGGGATGGGGGCTCTGTCTCCAGTCAGCTGCTTTCAGCTTCCCCCTGGAGCTCCGTGGCTTCGCATCATATCATAATACAGCTACAATATAAAGCATGTAAAACACTAAAAACAGGAACATGTCTGTGTTGGTTTATGCCAAGAACTTAGCAGATGTAAAGCTATTTAATATTTTAATTTATTTATTTATTTAAAAGAGACAAAATAAAACAAGTTCATCAAAAATAAAACATTGAATGAAGAGTGCAGAAAGAAGAAAAAAATCTTATATCACCCCGTTATTTAAAAGAATATATAAAATAACTTTAAACAAACAATCACAAACTCCATATCTGTAAAATTAACTGAATTATAACCATTTTTGAGTTGGCTTATTTCAATTGCCTGCTGCAGCCATCTTCAATTCAAATGTATCCAAAAGTTAATCAGCAGTAAAGAAACTAGTTTATTATTTCTTGAAAGATTTTTCAAAATCTGTCCAGAGGGTCACGAGATGTTTTGCTAACAGACCAACACCATTGATTCCAAATAAATAACGTTATAATTTTAAAGAAATATCTTATGCATTTTAAAAGTCCTTTGCTTATGCTTTGGGAATGAATCTCAGCTACTACCACACCAAATTTTATCTCAATTTTTGTCAAATTGACTGAGTTGTAGTCAATTTTGTGATTTTTAAGTTCAGTTAGCTATGGCAGCCATCTTGAATTGGATGTACTTCAAAAGTCAACCAGTCGTAGAGAGCCATTCAGTGAATATTTCTTGAACGTTTAATCAAAATCTATTCAGTTGTTCATAAGATATTTTGCTAACAGACAGATGCAGAACAAACAATTGTTGACTTTTGGAAGCATGGGTGAAAGTAACTACTTAAAAGTTTTAAGTAGTTACACGTTTTGTGTTAGCAGAATTTGCACCGCCAAGAGAAGATTAATGTTCTCTCTACTACAGACAAGTACAGTGTATACAAATATATTCATGCATGTCCAAAAAGGCAACTTGAGTTAAGTAGGTAAAAATATGGCACTGGGTGTAACATAAAAAAAACTAACAGTTGATGTCAATAAAAGAATATGTTTATTTTACAAAGTAGAAAAGAGAAAAAACAAACAGGCAAACACAGGGAAAAGGGACTTGACACATCTGAGGTGAAGCTCTTTATGGAGCAGCTGACGAGCTGTAACACCAAACACCTGTGGCAGCCAGGTAGACAGCAAAGTAGACCTGAAACACAGGAAAGGATAAGAAAAGGTGTCTCATGAAGAGAGCTCCCCATACTGGAGGTCAGGGACCGTAACAACCGCTAGTTGGCAATGTAGTGCAAATATTGCATATCTTGCTGGCTACCAATTGTTGAATTTAAATAGCGGTTTAGAAATTAGCTTCCCCTAATTTTCATAAGACATTAGTGCTTTTGAAATAGCGGACCTAAATAAATAAATTAGTGCTTTAGAAATAGCGGAACTAATTTTTGGATTAGCGCTGCCCAGCACTGAATTTAACATTACTGCAGCCTACATGGAAAAGGTCACTGGCTGGCCCAACATTAAAGGTGAAGATGTTAAAGCATTAAAGGCATTTGGACTGTTCCTTTGTGAATGTTGCAATGCGATGGAGGAACTGCAGTATTTGGATGAGTTACCACAAATTTACACTACATGCGTTCCGGCTCCGCCCCGCTCCGGTCCGACCTCCGCAGCAAATACGCACCCATTATAATCAATGACAGAGTTTACACTGGCTCCGCACGGCGGCGGCGAGCGGACGGCAGTCCGTCAAAATTAGAAATAATCCTATTTCTGCCGGACGCCGGAGCTGTGCCGGAGTCAACTTTTGAAGATTACGTCGCACCAACAGGAAAAGGAACGAGCACAACTTCCGTATTTACAAAATAAAATCACCACGGGCGGACTAATCCTAGCTCTATACGGATTTATTTGTACAAAAATGCTGTCAAACTATCATTTATGACTACGCCTACAAACGCAATACAAGAAATAAATAAATAAATAAAGTATTTTATTCTGAAATGTAATACATCACTTCCTGTTGCTCAAACCATGTCCTGTCGCTCATTTACGAGAGAAGATCAAGGCAGCAGTCTCTACTGTTGTTCTCCTTCTTCCACCGAATGAATTGTTTTGTTCTGACTTACTTATTTATCACTTGATTTATCGTGCGATCTCGCAATTCCCGCGCATGCGTCTCGGAGCGGCGCATCCAGGTGGACCTGAGCGGAGCGGAGGAAGTGGAAACTGGACTCGCTCAGCTGCGACCTGCGGAGCGGGGCGGAGCCGGACCGCATGTAGTGTAAATATGGCGTTAAGCATTTCAGCTAACATGAAAATCTTGGTTCAAAAGTTTCCATTTAATCTAAGAGAAAAATGGAGAACAAAAGCAAATGAGATTTTTGAGAGAACTAGTCAAAGATAGCCTGGCCCTCGCCTTCCTGCACAGCTCCGCTCAATTCTCATTTCCCTTCACTGCACAGTCTGGGACTTCTCTCATAGACAACGATTTCTCCGGTAGATTTTTGACCGGACCAATCAGAGAACAGAAGGGGCGGAGTTTTGGACCCTAACCCACGCCCCCACCTGTCCCAGCGCGCAGAGCCCTATAAAAGGGCTCTGCCAGCGCGCAGTCAGCGAGCAGCGGCATGTTCTCATTCAAAGCGATGCAAAGCGATGCAGGACTGTTTTATATGTGACACAAATTTATTAATTTCCCCTTCTTAATCCCTTATCTGGAGTTTTCTTTTGTTTTTTTGGCCAAAAGTCAAGTGATCGCTCGCTCCCTCCTCCTTCTCTCCCTCCGCTGAAATGAACAAGGAAATGGCTGAGGTTGTCACGAGAATTAAACTTGGGTTTTACGTTTCGTGTTTTACGTTGCTGCCCGAGTCCCATCAGATTTTCTGGTCTTCTGGTGAGCTGGACCAGCGATCCATGGTTTTATTTTATTTTATTAAAACGGTTAATTAACATATAAACACAGAATTTGCAGCGCGGCAGCCGGCAGCGAGAGAAAAGCTGCAGGAGGCGGAGCAGTTGTCAAGTTCACCAGACCACGGGGGAGCAGCCATATATGGCTCTGAAGGGAGGGAGCAGAATGCTTTCCCTGTTCAAAATATCCAATGGTTTTGTTCCTCAGCAGAGGCCAACGCCTCCAGCAAGAATTGTTTTACAATGGAGAAAGTCCAGACCCTAGTACGAAGCGAAGTGAAGGACAAGGGTCTGGTTTTAACCAGGCTAAGTCAAAGAGCACGTTTCAGAGAAATTGTTGTTTTTATTGAACACCAGATTAAGATCATCTCAGATCCGGTTTTTGGAGACATACATGATTTACAACCTGCCAGGGGAATCATAAGACCTAGCAAACCTCCAATAAAGTCACAGTTTAAAATAAACAGCTTTGTCACCAATGTTTCTGTTAATGATGGCTGTAACATGCCTTCTCGCAAAAATGAATTAACTGTTGTTGACAAATCAAATTATTTATCCCGTTTGTATTGTACACAGGATGGGCATGTATTGGAACAATGTCAACAATTAGGAAAGAGGTCACACAGGGAAAAGCTGGACTTTCTAAAAGACAAAGGTTTATGTTTTGGTTGCTTGGATACAGGACATTTAAGCAAAAATTGTGAAAAACGCATCACTTGTAAACACTGTAACCAAAGGCATCCCAGCATTTTGCACATTGGACAGAAGGAAAAAAACCATCAGAAAGAGTTGGATCAAGCAGCAAAGGGCTGTAAAACCTCCTCTACTTGTGGTCATACTGGGGCTGGCAACCATAAAAGGATTCTTCCCATTCTGCCTGTGAAAGTGAAAAGTTCAAAGGGAACTAAGATCATTAAAACATACGCCTTTCTGGATCCAGGGAGCACTGACACATTCTGCTCTGAAAGACTTCTTAATGAACTCAACATTCAAGGTCGAAAGGCTCAGATTCATCTCCGGACAATGGGTCACAGGAAAACAATAACAACCTCTACCATCAAAGGGCTGGAGATTTCAGAAATAAATGGAAGCCATTTCTATCAGCTTCCCATTGTGTTTACACAAAAGGAAATGCCAGTCTCCACCGACAACATCATCAGTCAGGAGGAGCTGTCAAAATGGTCGTACTTGAAGGACGTTAATTTTCTACGCATACATTCTGGTGTAGACCTATTAGTCGGCACAAATGTATCTAAACTAATGGAACCTTGGGAGGTAGTTAATAGTCAGGGTGAAGGGCCCTATGCAATCAGAAGCCTCCTGGTTTAGTGGGCATGACCGTGCCCGCTCTGATACACCTTTGTATTTTTGAACTGTTCCAGAGATGACCTTTACTGACCTCTCAGTAAAGCAAGACATTTACTACAAATTATTCCATTAGTTGTAATCTGAGAACATAGTCACCAAAAGAGACTATTGGCTTCTTTAATTTTATTGTAATGTAAACAAAAGAATAACATTTTGTCATTTTCATGATATATGTTATATGCTATGTTATTCTTTAAATGTGAAGCATGACTGTGTTACTTGATCAAATGAAAGCGTGTCAAAGTTCAGATAAAAGGTCAAACTGACTTACACAGAAGTTGTTTTGTTGAGTTTCTGCTAAAACTCTAACAAGCGCCTGAAAGTCTTCTCACTCAGATACTTTCCTAAACAATTTCTGTCTGCTCTGAATTTCACCTTGAATCGTGATAACAAGTGAACTGCTCGACTGGTTCTTTTTGGACCAATCGGGAAAAGACAAGTCTCTCTCCTCTCAGATCTTCTACTAAGGTTCTAAGCTTTTGCTGGAAGGAGAAGTCTGCTGGTGTAAGCCTCAGGATGAGGTCTTCCCAAAGAATTGAATGAACGTCAGTCACACGCTAAGGACACGTCATTAAGTTAAGGACTAATAACATGTTGTTATGAGTCCACTTCGAATCAAGTGTAAGCTCAAACTTTGTTCATTCCTTCCTGGAATAAGTTATCTTGAGCCAGAGGCCAGGAGCTGACGCATTTTCTGATGATCAACGCGAAACCAGGAGACGTTGGGAGGTAAACGAATAACCTGCTCAGATGTACTGGTTCCCGCAAGGACCCGTGCATCTGAAAAGCTACAAGGTCTTCTCTTACCGGGCTGTCATCAAAAGGTAAAGAGCTGTTTACAAACGTACCTGGAATTTAGCAGAAGTCGGATGGAAAGTGTCATTTCTGGTTACACTCAAGATAAATAACTTCCTCTCTTAACCTCTCCCTCTTAAATCTCCCCATCTCCATTTCTATCTGGTAACTATATTTAAGCTAAAGAGCCACAGACTAAGTATAATGACAACCTGTATTTATGTCTGTTGTGTTAAATTGAAAGAAAGTGAAATCATGTCAATCAAGTGTAATGGTGTTAATTTAGTTGATTTATTTTAAATAAATGGTAGTGTCTTTGACATACCAAACTAAGTTAACGTTTCCATAGTCACTCTATGGCTTCTGTTTTACTTATCCATCATAAAGATCACAGAAATATTGGGTAACTGAAAAAGAAAAGAATCCGTGAAATTACTATTCAATCTGAATAAGTAATTAATTAAGGATAAAGAGGTCAGCTTAATACTGACCCCCCCTAAAATCCTTTACATCTGGTGGCCGTACGTGTTTTCTGAAAGTTTATTGATAAATCTGTGGTCTCTCATGAACTGTAACATCATGTTTGCATATTAGGATCCAAGTTTTAAACTCTGAGGATAATAATTTTGGCTGGAAGTGTTCAAGACAGGCAGATGCTGCATGTTTTTATCATTTGAAGCTGAGAGATTATTATTTGTTCAACTCTTTAACACGCTGTTGGAAGCTTTAGGTGAGGTTTTGTCAGCCCGTGGTCTGTAGGGGTTCTGGTTCCGGTCCAGTTCACGCACAGACTCCTGTACAAAGCTTTGTTGACCGCAGAGTCAAACTGCCTGAAAGCTATTATTAACATCAACAAGATTGTTGTGGTGGTATTTTACATGTTAGAGCAGGTCAAAGAAGCATATTACTGTTAGAACGTGTCAGATAGTGGTTCGTGAAACCCGAATTCTGCTCCTTAAAAGTGGACGGAACCGACCTTTACGCGGCTCCGAGAGAGTCCGTGTTATGTTGCAGTTAAAGTGCTTTGCTACTAAGCGTAGCTAAGTTGTGCCTGTTTTAATTGTGATTGCCATGTTTCAGAATTTTGGGAAGTTAATTTGAAGCGTTTGAGTTGTTTAAAGGTCTATAAAAGTTGCGTTCTGTTCTGCTAAGGTAACGTTAAAGGCTACGTGTCTTTACATGTTGCTTATGAGCTGTGATTGGATAAAACGAGAGCTGTGAGCTGTCAATCACTCTCGTAGCGAGCGCTGATTCGCTGAAGTGGGGACGCACGCCGTTGCGTCCAGCCCACTTTGTTGTCATTTCCGGCACTGCATTGGTCGAAGGTATGAAAACTACATTAACCATGAATGCTGGGGAATAGAACTACAAGCGCTATGATTGATTGGTTGACGTCACGTATCTGTGTAGCGAGCTCCGGCTCGCTCAAGTACGGAAGCAGGTGACGCGCTACCTCGACCCGCCTATTTTTTGTCGTCATTTCCAGGTGCTGCACTTTGAGTGACAGGCAGCTTACACTCACAGGACAAACGGAGGTTTCACTAAAAGTTTTCTCATAACATCATAAAAAGTCAGCTTTTTTATGGTGAAATACCACTTTTAAAATTGCTCTGTGTACAAACCAACAACTCTTATTTATTCTAAATACAAATTTTAGAATAACAGAGGTACAGACAAACATTTTCGCTTATTTTAAATACAAAAAAGTTTAAAATAACAAACTAGGTAAAAAAAAAATCTCTCTTCACTCCAGATAACTGCAGCAACACTCAAACAGTTTTATTGAAACTGAAATACAATTCTCTTGGAGCAAAATAAAACAAAATCTGCTAACATTTTAGTGTGAACATTGCATTTATTTGAAAGCTTTAAAAGGCGTTTAAGTGAAAGACAGAAAACATTAAGTGTGGTTTGATAGTAATTGTTTTAAAAGATAGGTCTATTAAGTTAATACTGCCACAAAGGCTTTAACTTACCATATTTTTCATTGAAGGTAAAACCTAAAATAAATAAAAAGATACTGAATGAATAAAAGACTTGTTTATAGATTACAGGAATAAAACCAGAAAGCTGTTTTAGTTAAATGACTCACCGCTAAGAAAACATTTATTTGCATACACTATAATAAATACCATCTTATTGATTCAAACAAAATAAAACAAAAAGATGGCAGATACAGAGGCAGAAGATGCTGACTCATCTATAACAAATTTTGAAGTTTTAGAGCTGCTCAAAACAGAGATTCTAGTACTACAGGACAATGTGCAATGGCTCACAACATCCCTAGAGGAAAGCACACATGCACGAGAAGAAGCTGAGAAGAAATGTACAGAGTTGAAATGTGATAAAAAGAGTTTACAGAGAGAATTAAAAGTTTGTAAGCCTAAGCTGGCCTTTACAACAATGAAACTCCATGAAACTGTGGAGAATGAAAAACGGCAGACGTTATCTAAGTCACATGAGAGAAGCTTACGTGAAAAAGCTCAAAAACTGGGCACAAAGTTACAAAGTGATCATAACAAATCACAAGTACGGTGCACGGTGTTGCAAAATGAAAATGAGTGCTTACAATACAAACTCAGGATAAGCACACAAGACAAGGAATTATTTTCACGAAGGCTCACAGTGTTACAACGTGATAATGAAAGGTTGCGAGCCCAACTACAAAGTTGTCAGGCGGAGCAAGCTTTGACAACAGATCAGCTCTCTGTAGAGAGAAAAAGATGGTTGGATCTCAGGAAAAAACAGTTTCCAATACCGCAGCCTAGATCACCAACACCGCAGCCTAGATCACCAACGCCGCGGGTTACATCACCACTACCCCCTCCCCGGAAAAAGCGGGCACTCCAACCGTACGATGCACCTGGAAAGCCCTCTCAACAGGGGCAGGGACCTGCGTACTGTGGGCCAGAAAACCCACCACATATGCAGATGGATGAGACTGATGATAACCCACATCCTCCTCTCTCAATGGCTGAACTACGGAATATGGCTAAAAGCATTCAAACCTTTGCTCCAGGTCCGTTGGACTCACATGAAACCAAGATCTTTCTCGATGACCTTGATTTCCAGCTTCAACGCTTCCCAGAAGCTACAGTTGATGATAAAATCTGTCTGGTAAGGTTAACCTCGGACAGGACAGTGCATGCTTTCATGAAGCGTCAACGAGACGCCGTGACGAAAGACTACAGTCTTTTCTGTGCTGCGCTGATAAAGGAGTATACTCCCTGCACGGGGCCCGATGGCATCATAGCAGCGGCTGACGTCAAGCAAGGTAGGAATGAGCACCCAAGGTCATATTAAGACCGAATATTCCGTGCCTACTTCGGTGACAGATGCGAACCAGAAATGGAGGAAGAGGTAGGGTTTAAATATATCTTCAGCAAAAATCTCTACCCTGACATCAAAGAGGAAGTACATGTCAGTGCAAACTATAAAAGGAGGTCCATCGAAGAAATAAGAGAGTGTGCGATAGATGTTTTTACAGGTCGCACATCAAACAAAACACCCTTTGAGGTATGTCCGAGCGAAATGGTCAAATCCAACTCACTGGAGCTGGAAGGGACGCGGACACCGACTCCCTATCCTACAAAATGTGAGAAAAACAGAATTTTCAACCCAACGGACCCCGTAGTGAAGATGCCCACTGGAACAATGACCCGAGGTGGTTGAAAAGAGACCCAGAGGTAGAACAACCGAACCGAAAGGGTGACCACAAAAGTGAAAAGTGGGATGCATGTCCAAGGACTAAAAAGTATGGATACCGAAGTAATCCATACGACACAGGGTGGTACCAAGAGGAACCCCCAAGTCAAGGACGTGCCCCCCATGCTCCTCGAACTAAACGTTCTGAAACAAGCAAAAAATCACAAAGGTTCCAGAAAAAAGGCCCTATACCTCTGAGCTCTGAAGAGACAGAAAAAATACGTTGGTTGTTGGAAAATTTGAATACTGCAAACAAGGAAAACCAACCTGGAGTGATGTGTAGCACTATCATTGATAGTAGTTCAGAGCACGCACATCACGACAGTCAACAAGATACTGATGGTCAGGATGTTGACAATCAGGGTAATGACAGTCAAAACATTGACAGTCCAGAGTATGACAGTCAACAAGACGTTGACAGTGGCCATGACATTATTGTCACAGACTCCAACAGCCCCTCATCAAGCAAAGGGGGGGAAAACTCATACATCGACGACAGTGACCTGCCACAAACTGAAAACTCAGACACGTTGGCGACTGCACTGACGGTTCAGATGAAGAAAGATTACACAGTCAGAGCTCAACGTAAACAGAAACGTTGGCCGAAACCTTTAAGGTTTCTGTGTGACTTTGTACAAAGGGGGGAGGCTATGAAAGCTTACCTGCCAATCACACTGGAAAGGGTCCTCACGCATGAAGCACTCCTGGATGGCGGAGCCGACATTACCATTATGTCAGCCAAACTGTTCGAGGAACTACGGACCGCCGCTAACGGTGTTCACAGGCAAATACCCCTTGTAAAAAGTGCTATAGAACTGCAGGGTCTCGCAGAGACGAGAACAACCCTAACGCTATAGCTATGGTTCACATGCAGATTGGCAAAATGACATTATACCACCCGGTACATGTGTCTACACTTGATTCATTCCCATTTCTGGTTGGCCAAGACTTTATAAACCGCTTTGAAGCAATTATAGACTATGGCCAACAGAAAATGTGGAGCACAGTGAGAAAGCCCTGCCAATAAAAGTGCCTCCTAGTTGTGATACAGACTGCCTAACCGCAGGTACCGCAAGGGACACACAAGACACCTCATCCGAGGACAAGAGCCCGGTAAGTGAACCTTCAAAAACAGGTGAGGTAGAAGAGGCCCAATAAGAAAGCCTCCTCTGCGAGCTGAAACAATCAGCACTCATTGAACACTACCTACAACAGGTAGTAAATTGTGTCGAGATCCAGGGATCCTACACCGAAGATGCTGTACTGTCTCCTTGGACAGATAATTCAGCAATCAGCCAAGTTCTTTATGAAACCTTGGTTAAAAAACATTTGGGTCTAGAACTAACTAAGAAAGCTTTACGCTTTCATCTTGATCCAAAAAGTGAGCGGGTGATGACCGCAAATGGAGTCATTCGCCTGAACCTGAACTGGAACAAACGAGAACTGGTCCACCCGTTCCTCGTGGTCCGGAACTTACCACATGCATCCTACATAGGCTCTGACATTTTGGTAAGATTGGGTGTCCGAGTGGACATCGTCAACAATGTACTATGGTCACTGGAAACAAACAAAATGGATTCTCCTATGCTAAGCATAGAAAATCTCAAAGCTGGACAGACCATACCAGAAGTCTGTGAGGTTGCTTGCAACCAAACCATCACAGTACTACCTCAGGCAATGAACCAGATGGTGGAAGTTCACATCATAGCTAATCAAGCTATTAGCCAAAAACAGGCATACTTTCAACTATCTCCTAAGTTTTCCAACTTAGGACTATCCATTGAGGCCACGAGACAAGTGAGCCTCGACTGCAGAACCACATCTGTTGTTGTGTGTAACACAGGCACAGAAGCGGTACTGATCAAGAAATACACAAAAATAGGATGGTTGATCTCCAATAATTTCCACGATTTTGAAATGAGCATTCCATTCCTGGGAGGACTCCCAGAAGACCTGGTCCCGAATGAATACATGGGGCAAGTCTTGTTCACAAAGCCAAAACAGGCCATCGCTCTCGTCTCTGTCAATGAGGTTGACCAAGACATAGTCTACGGGGTCGGTCTAAACCGAGACAACGGCCTTGACCCTCTAGCCTATTGTGTCCTGCCTATAAACAGGGTAGATGACACAGAAAGAGACTCATTGGAGCTCCCCAAAGAACAAGAACCCCTCTCAATTTCTTCACAGATTGTACGGGTGGTCGCCCAAGCCGACGCCCTGAAAACTGATGAAGAAAGGGACAGACTACGTCAAGTTCTCTTAAAATATGAGAAATCATTTTCAACTGATTCAATGGATTGTGGGTTGACCACGCTCCACTCAGTGAGCATCCCAACCCCGCCTGAAGCTCCACCCACATTTGTCAGACAGTACAAGATTCCTCTGGCAGCACATCAACCTATCAGGGAAATCCTTGATAACCTCTTAAAGAATGGTATCATCAGATACTGTAACAGCACTTACTCTGCGCCTTTATGGCCAGTGTTAAAACCAAATGGAAAGTGGAGACTTACAATTGATTACAGAAAGCTAAACAAACAAGTTCCCTTATCAAGGTGGCCAATGACCCAGCTCCAACAGGAACTGTCCAAGGTCACCAAAGGTAAGTACTTCTCGACCCTCGACGTCGCCTCTGGTTTTTGGAGCATCCCTGTGCGCGCCGAGGACCAGTACAAATTACCTTTCACTTTTGGTGGTCGACAATACACCTTTACCAGGTGTCCCTTTGGCTACGCTAACTCACCTGCAGAGTTCAACATCTTCTTGAACAAAGCATGTCCAGACGCCCACGAGCGTGGGACACTGATTTATGTGGACAATGTCCTTTTGAGGCAGCCAACACTGGACTCACATTTGGCTGAGATCGACCACGTTCTGAATCAACTAACAACTGCTGGTGCTAAAATATCACTGTCAAAATGCCAGTGGTGCAGAACCAAGGTGGACTACGTTGGCCTACTTGTAGGTCCAGACGGAGTACAACCACAGCTGACTCGCACCCAAGGCCTTGACAATCTCAAAGTCCCCACCAATCTCAAAGAACTACAAAGTTTTCTTGGCGTGTGTAACTACTCGAACCAGTTCATAGAAAACTATGCAGACCTTGCAAAGCCACTGACTGAACTCCTTAAGAAAGACGTTCCATTTGTCTGGACTGACAAACAGCAGCAGGCAATGGACGCTCTTATAAACAGGATCAAGTCAGCCCCATGTTTAGTCTACCCAGACTACAACAAAGAGTTTTACTTGGAAGTGGGCTTCTCAGCTCATTGCATAAGTGCAGGTCTGTACCAAATACACGACAGAGACAAACGTGTGGTAGCCTACGCCAGCAAGACGATGGCAGGCCCCGAGTTGAGATTCTCAGACTGTGAGAAAGCTCTACTGACCACAGTGTGGGCAGTAAAACATTTCTCCAGCTACATTGGTGGACAGAAAATAATTGTGGAAACACAACACCAGCCAGTGACTTTTCTTAACAGTGAACGCATCAGAGATGGTGTGGTAACAAACTCACGTGTTGCAACGTGGCTCATGGCGCTTCAAAGTTTTAACCTAGACATACGTTATGGTCAAAACAAGAAGTCACATCTGGGGACGGACTTGGCAATCTGCCAAAAGTGTACACAAGATGTACCAGCCACCCAGCCGCCGGTTGAGGTAAAACCCCCAGTAACTGAAGACCCGAATCACCACTTCTTTGATGACAATATCTGCAAAGATATGACAACATTGTACGTGGATGGATCTTCATTCCTCCGCGACAAAATCTGCAGAGCAGGTGTTGGAGGGGTCCTCCTCCAAGACCAAGAGCAGATAACTTTCAGCTACAAATTAGGATCTCAGACTTCTCAGTACGCTGAGATTGCAGGAATCCTAATAGCTCTCCAGATGGTAGTAGAACGCTCCATCAAGACGCTAGTCATCTGCACTGACTCTAACTATGCTCGTTTGAGTTTCGCTTGTCACCTCGCTGTGTGGAAACAGAACGGTTTCCTAACAAGCGACAGAAAAGTGGTCAAACACAAAGAGCTTTTCATAGCGTGTGATCACTTAGTGACATCACACGACTTACAGATCTACTGGAAGAAAGTTCCAGGACATTCAAGAGTCCCAGGCGATGACAAGCACTACAATGACATTGCAGATTCCTTAGCCAAAGAAGGAGCCGACGAAGGTCTGCTATGGTCCTTCGACCCCTCCTGGTTAATCAAGACTCTGCCAACACAACCTACTGTTGAGGTTATGGTAGTCACACGTGCACAGGCCGCAGCCAGACCTGCTGACAACGCAGTCTCTGTACGACCCGCACTGACTGACCCAGACATCATCCAACTACAGAAGTCGGATCCTGCTATCAACTCCATGATACTGTACCTGACTGATCCAGACAAAAATACTCTGTCTAAAGACGACCTGGATTCCGATCCAGACCTTAAGGTCCTCTATCAGCTGCACAAACAGCTAAAACTAATACAAGATACAAGATACAAGATACAAGATACAAGAGCTTTTATTAACATTGCACCAGTTCTCACCAATACAACGTGATAATGTATACACAGTCATCCATGAGAGGGGTTGAGTACATAAAGCTGCTGCCTATTCAAAACACATGACATGTTCTTCAGCGCGGCCTCTCTCATCCTCTCGGGATGAAGGTCAAAGGTGTGAAAAAAGGTAAGTAAACATGGGGGTTACAGCATTGGTATTAAAAAAAATGTATCACATTTTGTCTGCAAGACACCGCATGACACAGTAAAAACCATACCATAAGCACATAAGGACAGTTACATGTTGCATGTTGAGACTGAGGCAGGGAGGATCTGTCCATGATACATTCCGGATGCCTCCGATAACGCTCATAGAAAAGTTCTCCGGGGGGGGTAGCAGACAAGACAAACAGCAGCTATTTTGTCCACAGTAAGCACATCTCAGGAGAAATTAGATATCCAGCCTTTCCCAAGGCTGTTTCCAAGGGAGTCAGATAAGAATTAACAAATATTTTCACATCAGGCACACATTGTAATTTCTGTGGCCTTCAGTCTGTAAGGGCGATTCTGTTCCAAAGTGATCCAATTCGGGACTTTTTCCACTGATCCAAGCTCTGACCTCAGATGTTGACCACAGCGTCCAGAGTCCCAAACCGAGGGTGATCTGTTCACCCTCTGGATAAGCTCGCAAACAGCTGATTTCTGATGTTGACCACTGTGTCCAGAGTCCCAATCCGTGGGTGATCTGTTCACCCTCTGGATAAGCTCACAAACAGCTGATTTCTCGAGGTCACGGCGCAGACCAGACGTCGGGTGCTCCCTCCAGGCATAAGTCCTGCTGAAGTCTCCCCCTTTTGCGATAGACCAGTGCTCCACAAACTGCCAAAAAGCAAAGCGCTGCCATCATAATCCAATATAATCCAAGATTCTTCACCTCCACAGAGCACTCCCAGGAATCCACGGAATCCATGGCGGAATCCATGGCGTATCCTCCGTCACTCTGTGAGGGTGGAAAGGCTCCCCTTGTGCCGTTCCTTCTGTAGAGATCTTGTTTGTAGAATCGAATGCCCAAACCTCCAATCCATCTTAATTTGCGTTCGAGGTGCTTATCTGTGGAGCTGCCAGCAGCAGGGGGGGGGGAGGACGGGAGCGGGGAAGGCTGCGACTGCCTCTGTCGAGAGCAAGGTTGAA
>JBBPBX010062797.1:0-20720 GCA_038048925.1 Garcialebias charrua
TTGTGGACTATTGCTTTTTATTTTGTGTATAGTAGCTTTCGTACAGTTTCAAAGATTTTTCAAAAACCAAAATCTGCAGCATCAACAAATTAATAACTCACAATTTTATTAAGTTTTGTTGAAAGGTTTAAGTAATGTTTCTTTTTTTAAACAAGAGAAATTCATGCAGGAAAAGGGGTACAACCTCCTTTGCTGTATGATATGAGGTTCAATGATAATGATCTGCTGGTCAAAACTTATTCTATTAAAACAATAGAAAAGATGGACAACTTTTGGTTCCACTGGGACTTGAACCCAGGACCTTCTGCGTGTGAAACAGACGTGATGCCCGCTACACCATGGAACCTCACAGCACATGCCATCTGTTTACTTAGTGTGACTTCTCATGTCTGTGAAAGTCTTGCGGTGATCAGTTTCCTCAATTTTACTCAATCATCCGGTTGTGTTATTCCAGACGAAGGGGTTTGCCAGCTGCATACGGTTTTCTTTCACTGAATGGTTTTGCACATCTTGTACAATTGCAAAGATTTTTCTAAAACTTAAACCCATAACATCAACAATTTTACTACCTCACAATTTCACTTTGTTGTGTAGAAGGCTTTCTCTAGTTGAATACAACAATTGAGACAGATTTGACAGTGATAAGGCTGTCCAACTTGCCTGACAATATGACCAGAGGACAAGGAAAAGGAATTGATCGTCAACACTGCTTTCTGGAACAAACAATAGTTCTTGACTGGCCTCTGGAAAACATTGGTCCTGGTTGGTTGCACCTGGGGTTGTACCCAGGACCTACATGTGAATTAGACCTTGTGACTGCTGCACTTTGGAATCAACGTAGCTCAATCAGAAGTAACTTATCAAACACACCTTGTTCCTGTCTTCTTTATGACATCCTCTTTTTCAACTTTGGTAAAGTACCTATATTCGGAAGTCCACAGATACTTCACTGGTTATCTTCATTTTTGTTCTTACAATGGAGCTTTCAAAGCAAGGTAGTTTGGAATTCCTTTCGACATAATGAAGCTCCTACAGTCAATACAAGTCAAAATCAGGGTCTGAGAATGACTGTAGACATCTTTTAAGTCAACCTATGTTAAAACATTTTCTTAAAGTAAACCTTGAATACAATCTTTGAAAACGTCATGCAACTTCATAGTGTTTTGCCAAGATTTATAACTTAGTAACTTCTACAACAAACAGCAGATTACCGCATTAAAATATTGTCCCTTCTACAATGTAAGATGAAGCAACTTGAATGATTGTTGCAAGTTTTTGAGGAACATACAGGGAATGATGGTTCCACTGGGGTTTGAACCCAGGACCTTCTGCGTGTGAAGCAGACGTGATGCCCGCTACACCATGGAACCATGCATTACCAGACACCCGTGTACGTCAATGTGGCTTTTAATGTGAAAAAAAGTTTTGCAGTTTCCATTATTTCCTTATTTACACTCATCCAGTTATGTATCGAAAAGAAGGTGTTTGCTTATTGTGGACTATTGCTTTTTATTTTGTGTATAGTAGCTTTCGTACAGTTTCAAAGATTTTTCAAAAACCAAAATCTGCAGCATCAACAAATTAATAACTCACAATTTTATTAAGTTTTGTTGAAAGGTTTAAGTAATGTTTCTTTTTTTAAACAAGAGAAATTCATGCAGGAAAAGGGGTACAACCTCCTTTGCAGTATGATATGAGGTTCAATGATAATGATCTGCTGGTCAAAACTAATTCTATTAAAACAATAGAAAAGATGGACAACTTTTGGTTCCACTGGGACTTGAACCCAGGACCTTCTGCGTGTGAAACAGACGTGATGCCCGCTACACCATGGAACCTCACAGCACATGCCATCTGTTTACTTAGTGTGACTTCTCATGTCTGTGAAAGTCTTGCGGTGATCAGTTTCCTCAATTTTACTCAATCATCCGGTTGTGTTATTCCAGACGAAGGGGTTTGCCAGCTGCATACTGTTTTCTTTCACTTAATGGTTTTGCACCTCTTGTACAATTGCAAAGATTTTTCTAAATCTTAAACCCATAACATCAACAATTTTACTACCTCACAATTTCACTTTGTTGTGTAGAAGACTTTCTCTAGTTGAATACAACAATTGAGACAGATTTGACAGTGATAAGGCTGTCCAACTTGCCTGACAATATGACCAGAGGACAAGGAAAAGGAATTGATCGTCAACACTGCTTTCTGGAACAAACAATAGTTCTTGACTGGCCTCTGGAAAACATTGGTCCTGGTTGGTTGCACTTGGGGTTGTACCCAGGACCTACATGTGAATTAGACCTTGTGACTGCTGCCCATTGGAATCAACGTAGCTCAATCAGAGGTAACTTATCAAACACACCTTGTTCCTGTCTTCTTTATGACATCCTCTTTTTCAACTTTGGTAAAGTACCCATATTCGGAAGTCCACAGATACTTCACTGGTTATCTTCATTTTTGTTCTTACAATGGAGCTTTCAAAGCAAGGTAGTTTGGAATTCCTTTCGACATAATGAAGCTCCTACAGTCAATACACGTCAAAATCAGGGTATGAGAATGACTGTAGACATCTTTTAAGTCAACCTATGTTAAAACATTTTCTTAAAATAAACCTTGAATACAATCTTTGAAAACGTCATGCAACTTCATAGTGTTTTGCCAAGATTTATAACTTAGTAACTTCTACAACAAACAGCAGATTACCGCAGTAAAATATTGTCCCTTCTACAATGTAAGATGAAGCAACTCGAATGATTGTTGCAGGTTTTTGTTTGTGAGGAACATACAGGGAATGATGGTTCCACTGGGGTTTGAACCCAGGACCTTCTGCGTGTTAAGCAGACGTGATGCCCGCTACACCATGGAACCATGCAATAACAGACACCAGTGTACGTCAATGTGGCTTTTAATGTGAAAAAAGTTTTGCAGTTTCCATTATTTCCTTATTTACACTCATCCAGTTATGTATCGAAAAGAAGGTGTTTGCTTGTTGTGGACTGTTGCTTTTTATTTTGTGTACAGTAGCCCTCGTACAGTTTCAAAGATTTTTCAAAAACCAAAATCTGCAGCATCAACAAATTAATAACTCACAATTTTATTAAGTTTTGTTGAAAGGTTTAAGTAATGTTTTTTTTAAACAAGAGAAATTCCTGCAGGAAAAGGGGTACAACCTCCTTTGTAGTATGATATGAGGTTCAATGATAATGATCTGCTGGTCAAAACTAATTCTATTAAAACAATAGAAAAGATGGACATCTTTTGGTTCCACTGGGACTTGAACCCAGGACCTTCTGCGTGTGAAGCAGACGTGATGCCCGCTACACCATGGAACCTCACAGCACATGCCATCTGTTTACTTAGTGTGACTTCTCATGTCTGTGAAAGTCTTGCGGTGATCAGTTTCCTCAATTTTACTCAATCATCCGGTTGTGTTATTCCAGACGAAGGGGTTTGCCAGCTGCATACGGTTTTCTTTCACTGAATGGTTTTGCACATCTTGTACAATTGCAAAGATTTTTCTAAAACTTAAACCCATAACATCAACAATTTTACTACCTCACAATTTCACTTTGTTGTGTAGAAGGCTTTCTCTAATTGAATACAACAATTGAGACAGATTTGACAGTGATAAGGCTGTCCAACTTGCCTGACAATATGACCAGAGGACAAGGAAAAGGAATTGATCGTCAACACTGCTTTCTGGAACAAACAATAGTTCTTGACTGGCCTCTGGAAAACATTGGTCCTGGTTGGTTGCACCTGGGGTTGTACCCAGGACCTACATGTGAATTAGACCTTGTGACTGCTGCACTTTGGAATCAACGTAGCTCAATCAGAAGTAACTTATCAAACACACCTTGTTCCTGTCTTCTTTATGACATCCTCTTTTTCAACTTTGGTAAAGTACCTATATTCGGAAGTCCATAGATACTTCACTGGTTATCTTCATTTTTGTTCTTACAATGGAGCTTTCAAAGCAAGGTAGTTTGGAATTCCTTTCGACATAATGAAGCTCCTACAGTCAATACAAGTCAAAATCAGGGTCTGAGAATGACTGTAGACATCTTTTAAGTCAACCTATGTTAAAACATTTTCTTAAAGTAAACCTTGAATACAATCTTTGAAAACGTCATGCAACTTCATAGTGTTTTGCCAAGATTTATAACTTAGTAACTTCTACAACAAACAGCAGATTACCGCATTAAAATATTGTCCCTTCTACAATGTAAGATGAAGCAACTTGAATGATTGTTGCAAGTTTTTGTTTGTGAGGAACATACAGGGAATGATGGTTCCACTGGGGTTTGAACCCAGGACCTTCTGCGTGTGAAGCAGACGTGATGCCCGCTACACCATGGAACCATGCATTACCAGACACCCGTGTACGTCAATGTGGCTTTTAATGTGAAAAAAAGTTTTGCAGTTTCCATTATTTCCTTATTTACACTCATCCAGTTATGTATCGAAAAGAAGGTGTTTGCTTATTGTGGACTATTGCTTTTTATTTTGTGTATAGTAGCTTTCGTACAGTTTCAAAGATTTTTCAAAAACCAAAATCTGCAGCATCAACAAATTAATAACTCACAATTTTATTAAGTTTTGTTGAAAGGTTTAAGTAATGTTTCTTTTTTTAAACAAGAGAAATTCATGCAGGAAAAGGGGTACAACCTCCTTTGCTGTATGATATGAGGTTCAATGATAATGATCTGCTGGTCAAAACTTATTCTATTAAAACAATAGAAAAGATGGACAACTTTTGGTTCCACTGGGACTTGAACCCAGGACCTTCTGCGTGTGAAACAGACGTGATGCCCGCTACACCATGGAACCTCACAGCACATGCCATCTGTTTACTTAGTGTGACTTCTCATGTCTGTGAAAGTCTTGCGGTGATCAGTTTCCTCAATTTTACTCAATCATCCGGTTGTGTTATTCCAGACGAAGGGGTTTGCCAGCTGCATACTGTTTTCTTTCACTTAATGGTTTTGCACCTCTTGTACAATTGCAAAGATTTTTCTAAATCTTAAACCCATAACATCAACAATTTTACTACCTCACAATTTCACTTTGTTGTGTAGAAGACTTTCTCTAGTTGAATACAACAATTGAGACAGATTTGACAGTGATAAGGCTGTCCAACTTGCCTGACAATATGACCAGAGGACAAGGAAAAGGAATTGATCGTCAACACTGCTTTCTGGAACAAACAATAGTTCTTGACTGGCCTCTGGAAAACATTGGTCCTGGTTGGTTGCACTTGGGGTTGTACCCAGGACCTACATGTGAATTAGACCTTGTGACTGCTGCCCATTGGAATCAACGTAGCTCAATCAGAGGTAACTTATCAAACACACCTTGTTCCTGTCTTCTTTATGACATCCTCTTTTTCAACTTTGGTAAAGTACCCATATTCGGAAGTCCACAGATACTTCACTGGTTATCTTCATTTTTGTTCTTACAATGGAGCTTTCAAAGCAAGGTAGTTTGGAATTCCTTTCGACATAATGAAGCTCCTACAGTCAATACACGTCAAAATCAGGGTATGAGAATGACTGTAGACATCTTTTAAGTCAACCTATGTTAAAACATTTTCTTAAAGTAAACCTTGAATACAATCTTTGAAAACGTCATGCAACTTCATAGTGTTTTGCCAAGATTTATAACTTAGTAACTTCTACAACAAACAGCAGATTACCACAGTAAAATATTGTCCCTTCTACAATGTAAGATGAAGCAACTCGAATGATTGTTGCAGGTTTTTGTTTGTGAGGAACATACAGGGAATGATGGTTCCACTGGGGTTTGAACCCAGGACCTTCTGCGTGTTAAGCAGACGTGATGCCCGCTACACCATGGAACCATGCAATAACAGACACCCGTGTACGTCAATGTGGCTTTTAATGTGAAAAAAGTTTTGCAATTTCAATTATTTCCTTATTTACACTCATCCAGTTATGCATCGAAAAGGAGCTGTTTGCTTGTTGTGGACTGTTGCTTTTTATTTTGTGTATAGTAGCCCTCGTACAGTTTCAAAGATTTTTCAAAAACCAAAATCTGCAGCATCAACAAATTAATAACTCACAATTTTATAAAGTTTTGTTGAAAGGTTTAAGTAATGTTTCTTTTTTTAAACAAGAGAAATTCATGCAGGAAAAGGGGTACAACCTCCTTTGCTGTATGATATGAGGTTCAATGATAATGATCTGCTGGTCAAAACTAATTCTATTAAAACAATAGAAAAGATGGACAACTTTTGGTTCCACTGGGACTTGAACCCAGGACCTTCTGCGTGTGAAACAGACGTGATGCCCGCTACACCATGGAACCTCACAGCACATGCCATCTGTTTACTTAGTGTGACTTCTCATGTCTGTGAAAGTCTTGCGGTGATCAGTTTCCTCAATTTTACTCAATCATCCGGTTGTGTTATTCCAGACGAAGGGGTTTGCCAGCTGCATACTGTTTTCTTTCACTTAATGGTTTTGCACCTCTTGTACAATTGCAAAGATTTTTCTAAATCTTAAACCCATAACATCAACAATTTTACTACCTCACAATTTCACTTTGTTGTGTAGAAGACTTTCTCTAGTTGAATACAACAATTGAGACAGATTTGACAGTGAGAGGTAACTTATCAAACACACCTTGTTCCTGTCTTCTTTATGACATCCTCTTTTTCAACTTTGGTAAAGTACCCATATTCGGAAGTCCACAGATACTTCACTGGTTATCTTCATTTTTGTTCTTACAATGGAGCTTTCAAAGCAAGGTAGTTTGGAATTCCTTTCGACATAATGAAGCTCCTACAGTCAATACACGTCAAAATCAGGGTATGAGAATGACTGTAGACATCTTTTAAGTCAACCTATGTTAAAACATTTTCTTAAAGTAAACCTTGAATACAATCTTTGAAAACGTCATGCAACTTCATAGTGTTTTGCCAAGATTTATAACTTAGTAACTTCTACAACAAACAGCAGATTACCACAGTAAAATATTGTCCCTTCTACAATGTAAGATGAAGCAACTCGAATGATTGTTGCAGGTTTTTGTTTGTGAGGAACATACAGGGAATGATGGTTCCACTGGGGTTTGAACCCAGGACCTTCTGCGTGTTAAGCAGACGTGATGCCCGCTACACCATGGAACCATGCAATAACAGACACCAGTGTACGTCAATGTGGCTTTTAATGTGAAAAAAGTTTTGCAGTTTCCATTATTTCCTTATTTACACTCATCCAGTTATGTATCGAAAAGAAGGTGTTTGCTTGTTGTGGACTGTTGCTTTTTATTTTGTGTACAGTAGCCCTCGTACAGTTTCAAAGATTTTTCAAAAACCAAAATCTGCAGCATCAACAAATTAATAACTCACAATTTTATTAAGTTTTGTTGAAAGGTTTAAGTAATGTTTTTTTTAAACAAGAGAAATTCCTGCAGGAAAAGGGGTACAACCTCCTTTGTAGTATGATATGAGGTTCAATGATAATGATCTGCTGGTCAAAACTAATTCTATTAAAACAATAGAAAAGATGGACATCTTTTGGTTCCACTGGGACTTGAACCCAGGACCTTCTGCGTGTGAAGCAGACGTGATGCCCGCTACACCATGGAACCTCACAGCACATGCCATCTGTTTACTTAGTGTGACTTCTCATGTCTGTGAAAGTCTTGCGGTGATCAGTTTCCTCAATTTTACTCAATCATCCGGTTGTGTTATTCCAGACGAAGGGGTTTGCCAGCTGCATACGGTTTTCTTTCACTGAATGGTTTTGCACATCTTGTACAATTGCAAAGATTTTTCTAAAACTTAAACCCATAACATCAACAATTTTACTACCTCACAATTTCACTTTGTTGTGTAGAAGGCTTTCTCTAGTTGAATACAACAATTGAGACAGATTTGACAGTGATAAGGCTGTCCAACTTGCCTGACAATATGACCAGAGGACAAGGAAAAGGAATTGATCGTCAACACTGCTTTCTGGAACAAACAATAGTTCTTGACTGGCCTCTGGAAAACATTGGTCCTGGTTGGTTGCACTTGGGGTTGTACCCAGGACCTACATGTGAATTAGACCTTGTGACTGCTGCCCATTGGAATCAACGTAGCTCAATCAGAGGTAACTTATCAAACACACCTTGTTCCTGTCTTCTTTATGACATCCTCTTTTTCAACTTTGGTAAAGTACCCATATTCGGAAGTCCACAGATACTTCACTGGTTATCTTCATTTTTGTTCTTACAATGGAGCTTTCAAAGCAAGGTAGTTTGGAATTCCTTTCGACATAATGAAGCTCCTACAGTCAATACAAGTCAAAATCAGGGTATGAGAATGACTGTAGACATCTTTTAAGTCAACCTATGTTAAAACATTTTCTTAAAGTAAACCTTGAATACAATCTTTGAAAACGTCATGCAACTTCATAGTGTTTTGCCAAGATTTATAACTTAGTAACTTCTACAACAAACAGCAGATTACCGCATTAAAATATTGTCCCTTCTACAATGTAAGATGAAGCAACTTGAATGATTGTTGCAAGTTTTTGTTTGTGAGGAACATACAGGGAATGATGGTTCCACTGGGGTTTGAACCCAGGACCTTCTGCGTGTGAAGCAGACGTGATGCCCGCTACACCATGGAACCATGCATTACCAGACACCCGTGTACGTCAATGTGGCTTTTAATGTGAAAAAAAGTTTTGCAGTTTCCATTATTTCCTTATTTACACTCATCCAGTTATGTATCGAAAAGAAGGTGTTTGCTTATTGTGGACTATTGCTTTTTATTTTGTGTATAGTAGCTTTCGTACAGTTTCAAAGATTTTTCAAAAACCAAAATCTGCAGCATCAACAAATTAATAACTCACAATTTTATTAAGTTTTGTTGAAAGGTTTAAGTAATGTTTCTTTTTTTAAACAAGAGAAATTCATGCAGGAAAAGGGGTACAACCTCCTTTGCAGTATGATATGAGGTTCAATGATAATGATCTGCTGGTCAAAACTAATTCTATTAAAACAATAGAAAAGATGGACAACTTTTGGTTCCACTGGGACTTGAACCCAGGACCTTCTGCGTGTGAAACAGACGTGATGCCCGCTACACCATGGAACCTCACAGCACATGCCATCTGTTTACTTAGTGTGACTTCTCATGTCTGTGAAAGTCTTGCGGTGATCAGTTTCCTCAATTTTACTCAATCATCCGGTTGTGTTATTCCAGACGAAGGGGTTTGCCAGCTGCATACTGTTTTCTTTCACTTAATGGTTTTGCACCTCTTGTACAATTGCAAAGATTTTTCTAAATCTTAAACCCATAACATCAACAATTTTACTACCTCACAATTTCACTTTGTTGTGTAGAAGACTTTCTCTAGTTGAATACAACAATTGAGACAGATTTGACAGTGATAAGGCTGTCCAACTTGCCTGACAATATGACCAGAGGACAAGGAAAAGGAATTGATCGTCAACACTGCTTTCTGGAACAAACAATAGTTCTTGACTGGCCTCTGGAAAACATTGGTCCTGGTTGGTTGCACTTGGGGTTGTACCCAGGACCTACATGTGAATTAGACCTTGTGACTGCTGCCCATTGGAATCAACGTAGCTCAATCAGAGGTAACTTATCAAACACACCTTGTTCCTGTCTTCTTTATGACATCCTCTTTTTCAACTTTGGTAAAGTACCTATATTCGGAAGACCACAGATACTTCACTGGTTATCTTCATTTTTGTTCTTACAATGGAGCTTTCAAAGCAAGGTAGTTTGGAATTCCTTTCGACATAATGAAGCTCCTACAGTCAATACAAGTCAAAATCAGGGTCTGAGAATGACTGTAGACATCTTTTAAGTCAACCTATGTTAAAACATTTTCTTAAAGTAAACCTTGAATACAATCTTTGAAAACGTCATGCAACTTCATAGTGTTTTGCCAAGATTTATAACTTAGTAACTTCTACAACAAACAGCAGATTACCACAGTAAAATATTGTCCCTTCTACAATGTAAGATGAAGCAACTCGAATGATTGTTGCAGGTTTTTGTTTGTGAGGAACATACAGGGAATGATGGTTCCACTGGGGTTTGAACCCAGGACCTTCTGCGTGTTAAGCAGACGTGATGCCCGCTACACCATGGAACCATGCAATAACAGACACCCGTGTACGTCAATGTGGCTTTTAATGTGAAAAAAGTTTTGCAATTTCAATTATTTCCTTATTTACACTCATCCAGTTATGCATCGAAAAGGAGCTGTTTGCTTGTTGTGGACTGTTGCTTTTTATTTTGTGTATAGTAGCCCTCGTACAGTTTCAAAGATTTTTCAAAAACCAAAATCTGCAGCATCAACAAATTAATAACTCACAATTTTATTAAGTTTTGTTGAAAGGTTTAAGTAATGTTTCTTTTTTTAAACAAGAGAAATTCATGCAGGAAAAGGGGTACAACCTCCTTTGCTGTATGATATGAGGTTCAATGATAATGATCTGCTGGTCAAAACTTATTCTATTAAAACAATAGAAAAGATGGACAACTTTTGGTTCCACTGGGACTTGAACCCAGGACCTTCTGCGTGTGAAACAGACGTGATGCCCGCTACACCATGGAACCTCACAGCACATGCCATCTGTTTACTTAGTGTGACTTCTCATGTCTGTGAAAGTCTTGCGGTGATCAGTTTCCTCAATTTTAGTCAATCATCCGGTTGTGTTATTCCAGACGAAGGGGTTTGCCAGCTGCATACTGTTTTCTTTCACTTAATGGTTTTGCACCTCTTGTACAATTGCAAAGATTTTTCTAAAACTTAAACCCATAACATCAACAATTTTACTACCTCACAATTTCACTTTGTTGTGTAGAAGGCTTTCTCTAGTTGAATACAACAATTGAGACAGATTGAGACTCAATTTACCGATCGATCTACGTTCCCACCCTCATCTATGGTCATGAGCTTTGGGTTATGACCGAAAGAACAAGATCTCGGATACAAGCGGCTGAAATGAGTTTTCTCCGCAGGGTGGCTGGACTCTCCCTTAGAGATAGGGTGAGAAGCTCAGTCATCCGGGAGGGACTCGGAGTAGAGCCGCTGCTTCTCCACATCGAGAGGAGCCAGTTGAGGTGGCTCGGGCATCTGGTTAGGATGCCTCCTGGACGCCTCCCTGGTGAGGTGTTCCGGGCATGTCCCACCGGGAGGAGACCCAGAGGAAGACCCAGGATACGCTGGAGGGACTATGTTTCTCGGCTGGCCTGGGAACGCCTTGGGATTCCCCCAGAGGAGCTGCTCCAAGTGGCTGGGGAGAGGGAAGTCTGGGCCTCCCTACTTAGGCTGCTACCCCCGCGACCCGACCCCGGATAAGCGGAAGAAAATGGATGGATGGATGGAGACAGATTTGACAGTGATAAGGCTGTCCAACTTGCCTGACAATATGACCAGAGGACAAGGAAAAGGAATTGATCGTCAACACTGCTTTCTGGAACAAACAATAGTTCTTGACTGGCCTCTGGAAAACATTGGTCCTGGTTGGTTGCACTTGGGGTTGTACCCAGGACCTACATGTGAATTAGACCTTGTGACTGCTGCCCATTGGAATCAACGTAGCTCAATCAGAGGTAACTTATCAAACACACCTTGTTCCTGTCTTCTTTATGACATCCTCTTTTTCAACTTTGGTAAAGTACCTATATTCGGAAGACCACAGATACTTCACTGGTTATCTTCATTTTTGTTCTTACAATGGAGCTTTCAAAGCAAGGTAGTTTGGAATTCCTTTCGACATAATGAAGCTCCTACAGTCAATACAAGTCAAAATCAGGGTCTGAGAATGACTGTAGACATCTTTTAAGTCAACCTATGTTAAAACATTTTCTTAAAGTAAACCTTGAATACAATCTTTGAAAACGTCATGCAACTTCATAGTGTTTTGCCAAGATTTATAACTTAGTAACTTCTACAACAAACAGCAGATTACCGCATTAAAATATTGTCCCTTCTACAATGTAAGATGAAGCAACTTGAATGATTGTTGCAAGTTTTTGTTTGTGAGGAACATACAGGGAATGATGGTTCCACTGGGGTTTGAACCCAGGACCTTCTGCGTGTGAAGCAGACGTGATGCCCGCTACACCATGGAACCATGCATTACCAGACACCCGTGTACGTCAATGTGGCTTTTAATGTGAAAAAAAGTTTTGCAGTTTCCATTATTTCCTTATTTACACTCATCCAGTTATGTATCGAAAAGAAGGTGTTTGCTTATTGTGGACTATTGCTTTTTATTTTGTGTATAGTAGCTTTCGTACAGTTTCAAAGATTTTTCAAAAACCAAAATCTGCAGCATCAACAAATTAATAACTCACAATTTTATTAAGTTTTGTTGAAAGGTTTAAGTAATGTTTCTTTTTTTAAACAAGAGAAATTCATGCAGGAAAAGGGGTACAACCTCCTTTGCAGTATGATATGAGGTTCAATGATAATGATCTGCTGGTCAAAACTAATTCTATTAAAACAATAGAAAAGATGGACAACTTTTGGTTCCACTGGGACTTGAACCCAGGACCTTCTGCGTGTGAAACAGACGTGATGCCCGCTACACCATGGAACCTCACAGCACATGCCATCTGTTTACTTAGTGTGACTTCTCATGTCTGTGAAAGTCTTGCGGTGATCAGTTTCCTCAATTTTACTCAATCATCCGGTTGTGTTATTCCAGACGAAGGGGTTTGCCAGCTGCATACTGTTTTCTTTCACTTAATGGTTTTGCACCTCTTGTACAATTGCAAAGATTTTTCTAAAACTTAAACCCATAACATCAACAATTTTACTACCTCACAATTTCACTTTGTTGTGTAGAAGACTTTCTCTAGTTGAATACAACAATTGAGACAGATTTGACAGTGATAAGGCTGTCCAACTTGCCTGACAATATGACCAGAGGACAAGGAAAAGGAATTGATCGTCAACACTGCTTTCTGGAACAAACAATAGTTCTTGACTGGCCTCTGGAAAACATTGGTCCTGGTTGGTTGCACTTGGGGTTGTACCCAGGACCTACATGTGAATTAGACCTTGTGACTGCTGCCCATTGGAATCAACGTAGCTCAATCAGAAGTAACTTATCAAACACACCTTGTTCCTGTCTTCTTTATGACATCCTCTTTTTCAACTTTGGTAAAGTACCCATATTCGGAAGTCCACAGATACTTCACTGGTTATCTTCATTTTTGTTCTTACAATGGAGCTTTCAAAGCAAGGTAGTTTGGAATTCCTTTCGACATAATGAAGCTCCTACAGTCAATACAAGTCAAAATCAGGGTATGAGAATGACTGTAGACATCTTTTAAGTCAACCTATGTTAAAACATTTTCTTAAAGTAAACCTTGAATACAATCTTTGAAAACGTCATGCAACTTCATAGTGTTTTGCCAAGATTTATAACTTAGTAACTTCTACAACAAACAGCAGATTACCGCATTAAAATATTGTCCCTTCTACAATGTAAGATGAAGCAACTTGAATGATTGTTGCAAGTTTTTGAGGAACATACAGGGAATGATGGTTCCACTGGGGTTTGAACCCAGGACCTTCTGCGTGTGAAGCAGACGTGATGCCCGCTACACCATGGAACCATGCATTACCAGACACCCGTGTACGTCAATGTGGCTTTTAATGTGAAAAAAAGTTTTGCAGTTTCCATTATTTCCTTATTTACACTCATCCAGTTATGTATCGAAAAGAAGGTGTTTGCTTATTGTGGACTATTGCTTTTTATTTTGTGTATAGTAGCTTTCGTACAGTTTCAAAGATTTTTCAAAAACCAAAATCTGCAGCATCAACAAATTAATAACTCACAATTTTATTAAGTTTTGTTGAAAGGTTTAAGTAATGTTTCTTTTTTTAAACAAGAGAAATTCATGCAGGAAAAGGGGTACAACCTCCTTTGCAGTATGATATGAGGTTCAATGATAATGATCTGCTGGTCAAAACTAATTCTATTAAAACAATAGAAAAGATGGACAACTTTTGGTTCCACTGGGACTTGAACCCAGGACCTTCTGCGTGTGAAACAGACGTGATGCCCGCTACACCATGGAACCTCACAGCACATGCCATCTGTTTACTTAGTGTGACTTCTCATGTCTGTGAAAGTCTTGCGGTGATCAGTTTCCTCAATTTTACTCAATCATCCGGTTGTGTTATTCCAGACGAAGGGGTTTGCCAGCTGCATACTGTTTTCTTTCACTTAATGGTTTTGCACCTCTTGTACAATTGCAAAGATTTTTCTAAATCTTAAACCCATAACATCAACAATTTTACTACCTCACAATTTCACTTTGTTGTGTAGAAGACTTTCTCTAGTTGAATACAACAATTGAGACAGATTTGACAGTGATATAGCCTGGTTGTAACCAGACCCTGTCCTTCACTTCGCTTCGTACTAGGGTCTGGACTTTTCCCATAGAGAAACGTTTCTTGCTGGAGGCGTGGCCTCTGCTTAGGAACAAAACCATTGGATATTTTGAACAGGGAAAGCATTCTGCTCCCTCCCCTCAGAGCCACCCCCCGTGCACTGGTGAACTTGACAACTGCTCCGCCCCCTGCTCCAGGAGTCCTGCAGCTTTTCTCTCGCTGCACAAACTCAGTGTTTATATGTTATAAAACGTTTTAATACAATAAAATCAAACCATGGATCGCTGGTCCAGCTCACCAAAAGACCAGAAAATCTGCAGGGACTCGGTCAGCAACTAAAACCCGAGTTTAATTCTCGTGACAACCTGAGGCATTTCCGTGTTCATTTTACTCAGCAGGAGGGTGGAGGAGAAGGAGGACGAGGGAGCGATTACTTAACTTTTGGGGGAAAAAAACAAAAGAAAACTCCAGATAAGGGATTAAGCATGGGAAATTAATAAATTTGTGTCACATATAAAACAGTTCTGCATCGCTTTGAATGATGCCGTGCTGGTGAACTTGACAGCTGCTCCGCCTCTTGCAGCTCTCGCTGCGCAAATTCTGTGTTTATATAAAACGTTCAATAAAATCAAACCATGGATCGCTGGTCCAGCTCACCAAAACACCAGAAAATCTGATGGGACTCGGTCAGCAACTAAAACCCGAGTTTAATTCTCGTGACAACCTGAGGCATTTCCGTGTTCATTTTACTCAGCAGGAAGGTGGAGGAGAAGGAGGACGAGGGAGCGATTACTTAACTTTTGGGGGAAAAAAAACAAAAGAAAACTCCAGATAAGGGATTAAGAAGGGGAAATTAATAAATTTGTGTCACATATAAACCAGTTCTGCATCGCTTTGAATGAGAACATGCGCTGCTCGCTGACTGAGCGCTGGCAGAGCCCTTTTATAGGACGCTGCGCGCTGGGACTGGTGGGGGCGTGGGTTAGGGTCCAAAACTCCGCCCCTTCTGTTCTCTGATTGGTCCGAACAAAAATCTACCGGAGAAATCCTAGTGGGTGGGTAAAGTCCCAGACTGTGCAGTGAAGGGAAATGAGAATTGAGCGGAGCTGTGCAGGAAGGCGAGGGCCAGGCTAACAGTGATAAGGCTGTCCAACTTGCCTGACAATATGACCAGAGGACAAGGAAAAGGAATTGATCGTCAACACTGCTTTCTGGAACAAACAATAGTTCTTGACTGGCCTCTGGAAAACATTGGTCCTGGTTGGTTGCACTTGGGGTTGTACCCAGGACCTACATGTGAATTAGACCTTGTGACTGCTGCCCATTGGAATCAACGTAGCTCAATCAGAGGTAACTTATCAAACACACCTTGTTCCTGTCTTCTTTATGACATCCTCTTTTTCAACTTTGGTAAAGTACCCATATTCGGAAGTCCACAGATACTTCACTGGTTATCTTCATTTTTGTTCTTACAATGGAGCTTTCAAAGCAAGGTAGTTTGGAATTCCTTTCGACATAATGAAGCTCCTACAGTCAATACACGTCAAAATCAGGGTATGAGAATGACTGTAGACATCTTTTAAGTCAACCTATGTTAAAACATTTTCTTAAAATAAACCTTGAATACAATCTTTGAAAACGTCATGCAACTTCATAGTGTTTTGCCAAGATTTATAACTTAGTAACTTCTACAACAAACAGCAGATTACCGCAGTAAAATATTGTCCCTTCTACAATGTAAGATGAAGCAACTCGAATGATTGTTGCAGGTTTTTGTTTGTGAGGAACATACAGGGAATGATGGTTCCACTGGGGTTTGAACCCAGGACCTTCTGCGTGTTAAGCAGACGTGATGCCCGCTACACCATGGAACCATGCAATAACAGACACCAGTGTACGTCAATGTGGCTTTTAATGTGAAAAAAGTTTTGCAGTTTCCATTATTTCCTTATTTACACTCATCCAGTTATGTATCGAAAAGAAGGTGTTTGCTTGTTGTGGACTGTTGCTTTTTATTTTGTGTACAGTAGCCCTCGTACAGTTTCAAAGATTTTTCAAAAACCAAAATCTGCAGCATCAACAAATTAATAACTCACAATTTTATTAAGTTTTGTTGAAAGGTTTAAGTAATGTTTTTTTTAAACAAGAGAAATTCCTGCAGGAAAAGGGGTACAACCTCCTTTGTAGTATGATATGAGGTTCAATGATAATGATCTGCTGGTCAAAACTAATTCTATTAAAACAATAGAAAAGATGGACATCTTTTGGTTCCACTGGGACTTGAACCCAGGACCTTCTGCGTGTGAAGCAGACGTGATGCCCGCTACACCATGGAACCTCACAGCACATGCCATCTGTTTACTTAGTGTGACTTCTCATGTCTGTGAAAGTCTTGCGGTGATCAGTTTCCTCAATTTTACTCAATCATCCGGTTGTGTTATTCCAGACGAAGGGGTTTGCCAGCTGCATACGGTTTTCTTTCACTGAATGGTTTTGCACATCTTGTACAATTGCAAAGATTTTTCTAAAACTTAAACCCATAACATCAACAATTTTACTACCTCACAATTTCACTTTGTTGTGTAGAAGGCTTTCTCTAGTTGAATACAACAATTGAGACAGATTTGACAGTGATAAGGCTGTCCAACTTGCCTGACAATATGACCAGAGGACAAGGAAAAGGAATTGATCGTCAACACTGCTTTCTGGAACAAACAATAGTTCTTGACTGGCCTCTGGAAAACATTGGTCCTGGTTGGTTGCACTTGGGGTTGTACCCAGGACCTACATGTGAATTAGACCTTGTGACTGCTGCCCATTGGAATCAACGTAGCTCAATCAGAGGTAACTTATCAAACACACCTTGTTCCTGTCTTCTTTATGACATCCTCTTTTTCAACTTTGGTAAAGTACCTATATTCGGAAGACCACAGATACTTCACTGGTTATCTTCATTTTTGTTCTTACAATGGAGCTTTCAAAGCAAGGTAGTTTGGAATTCCTTTCGACATAATGAAGCTCCTACAGTCAATACAAGTCAAAATCAGGGTCTGAGAATGACTGTAGACATCTTTTAAGTCAACCTATGTTAAAACATTTTCTTAAAGTAAACCTTGAATACAATCTTTGAAAACGTCATGCAACTTCATAGTGTTTTGCCAAGATTTATAACTTAGTAACTTCTACAACAAACAGCAGATTACCGCATTAAAATATTGTCCCTTCTACAATGTAAGATGAAGCAACTTGAATGATTGTTGCAAGTTTTTGAGGAACATACAGGGAATGATGGTTCCACTGGGGTTTGAACCCAGGACCTTCTGCGTGTGAAGCAGACGTGATGCCCGCTACACCATGGAACCATGCATTACCAGACACCCGTGTACGTCAATGTGGCTTTTAATGTGAAAAAAAGTTTTGCAGTTTCCATTATTTCCTTATTTACACTCATCCAGTTATGTATCGAAAAGAAGGTGTTTGCTTATTGTGGACTATTGCTTTTTATTTTGTGTATAGTAGCTTTCGTACAGTTTCAAAGATTTTTCAAAAACCAAAATCTGCAGCATCAACAAATTAATAACTCACAATTTTATTAAGTTTTGTTGAAAGGTTTAAGTAATGTTTCTTTTTTTAAACAAGAGAAATTCATGCAGGAAAAGGGGTACAACCTCCTTTGCAGTATGATATGAGGTTCAATGATAATGATCTGCTGGTCAAAACTAATTCTATTAAAACAATAGAAAAGATGGACAACTTTTGGTTCCACTGGGACTTGAACCCAGGACCTTCTGCGTGTGAAACAGACGTGATGCCCGCTACACCATGGAACCTCACAGCACATGCCATCTGTTTACTTAGTGTGACTTCTCATGTCTGTGAAAGTCTTGCGGTGATCAGTTTCCTCAATTTTACTCAATCATCCGGTTGTGTTATTCCAGACGAAGGGGTTTGCCAGCTGCATACTGTTTTCTTTCACTTAATGGTTTTGCACCTCTTGTACAATTGCAAAGATTTTTCTAAATCTTAAACCCATAACATCAACAATTTTACTACCTCACAATTTCACTTTGTTGTGTAGAAGACTTTCTCTAGTTGAATACAACAATTGAGACAGATTTGACAGTGATAAGGCTGTCCAACTTGCCTGACAATATGACCAGAGGACAAGGAAAAGGAATTGATCGTCAACACTGCTTTCTGGAACAAACAATAGTTCTTGACTGGCCTCTGGAAAACATTGGTCCTGGTTGGTTGCACTTGGGGTTGTACCCAGGACCTACATGTGAATTAGACCTTGTGACTGCTGCCCATTGGAATCAACGTAGCTCAATCAGAGGTAACTTATCAAACACACCTTGTTCCTGTCTTCTTTATGACATCCTCTTTTTCAACTTTGGTAAAGTACCCATATTCGGAAGTCCACAGATACTTCACTGGTTATCTTCATTTTTGTTCTTACAATGGAGCTTTCAAAGCAAGGTAGTTTGGAATTCCTTTCGACATAATGAAGCTCCTACAGTCAATACACGTCAAAATCAGGGTATGAGAATGACTGTAGACATCTTTTAAGTCAACCTATGTTAAAACATTTTCTTAAAGTAAACCTTGAATACAATCTTTGAAAACGTCATGCAACTTCATAGTGTTTTGCCAAGATTTATAACTTAGTAACTTCTACAACAAACAGCAGATTACCGCAGTAAAATATTGTCCCTTCTACAATGTAAGATGAAGCAACTCGAATGATTGTTGCAGGTTTTTGTTTGTGAGGAACATACAGGGAATGATGGTTCCACTGGGGTTTGAACCCAGGACCTTCTGCGTGTTAAGCAGACGTGATGCCCGCTACACCATGGAACCATGCAATAACAGACACCAGTGTACGTCAATGTGGCTTTTAATGTGAAAAAAGTTTTGCAGTTTCCATTATTTCCTTATTTACACTCATCCAGTTATGTATCGAAAAGAAGGTGTTTGCTTGTTGTGGACTGTTGCTTTTTATTTTGTGTACAGTAGCCCTCGTACAGTTTCAAAGATTTTTCAAAAACCAAAATCTGCAGCATCAACAAATTAATAACTCACAATTTTATTAAGTTTTGTTGAAAGGTTTAAGTAATGTTTTTTTTAAACAAGAGAAATTCCTGCAGGAAAAGGGGTACAACCTCCTTTGTAGTATGATATGAGGTTCAATGATAATGATCTGCTGGTCAAAACTAATTCTATTAAAACAATAGAAAAGATGGACATCTTTTGGTTCCACTGGGACTTGAACCCAGGACCTTCTGCGTGTGAAGCAGACGTGATGCCCGCTACACCATGGAACCTCACAGCACATGCCATCTGTTTACTTAGTGTGACTTCTCATGTCTGTGAAAGTCTTGCGGTGATCAGTTTCCTCAATTTTACTCAATCATCCGGTTGTGTTATTCCAGACGAAGGGGTTTGCCAGCTGCATACGGTTTTCTTTCACTGAATGGTTTTGCACATCTTGTACAATTGCAAAGATTTTTCTAAAACTTAAACCCATAACATCAACAATTTTACTACCTCACAATTTCACTTTGTTGTGTAGAAGGCTTTCTCTAGTTGAATACAACAATTGAGACAGATTTGACAGTGATAAGGCTGTCCAACTTGCCTGACAATATGACCAGAGGACAAGGAAAAGGAATTGATCGTCAACACTGCTTTCTGGAACAAACAATAGTTCTTGACTGGCCTCTGGAAAACATTGGTCCTGGTTGGTTGCACTTGGGGTTGTACCCAGGACCTACATGTGAATTAGACCTTGTGACTGCTGCCCATTGGAATCAACGTAGCTCAATCAGAGGTAACTTATCAAACACACCTTGTTCCTGTCTTCTTTATGACATCCTCTTTTTCAACTTTGGTAAAGTACCTATATTCGGAAGACCACAGATACTTCACTGGTTATCTTCATTTTTGTTCTTACAATGGAGCTTTCAAAGCAAGGTAGTTTGGAATTCCTTTCGACATAATGAAGCTCCTACAGTCAATACAAGTCAAAATCAGGGTCTGAGAATGACTGTAGACATCTTTTAAGTCAACCTATGTTAAAACATTTTCTTAAAGTAAACCTTGAATACAATCTTTGAAAACGTCATGCAACTTCATAGTGTTTTGCCAAGATTTATAACTTAGTAACTTCTACAACAAACAGCAGATTACCGCATTAAAATATTGTCCCTTCTACAATGTAAGATGAAGCAACTTGAATGATTGTTGCAAGTTTTTGTTTGTGAGGAACATACAGGGAATGATGGTTCCACTGGGGTTTGAACCCAGGACCTTCTG
>JBBPBX010062798.1:0-20719 GCA_038048925.1 Garcialebias charrua
CCTCCTTTAAAATTAAATGGATCAAAAGATATCTCTTAAATCCAAACTCTTTGTGGAACTTCATTTCAACACATGTATTTGAAGCATTGGGTGGTCTATCTTTTATTTTAAGGTGTAATTACAACATTGACAAAATTCCGATCAAACTCTCCAACTTCCACAAACAGCTGTTTTTGTGCTGGACTCTGGTTCACAAACACAATTTCTCTCCACACAAATACTATATCTGGAATAACAAAGACATTTGTTTTAAACATAAATCTATTTTCTTTAAAAATTGGTTTGACAGAGGAATAGTTCATGTACATCAGTTATTCAACAAAGACGGCAACACTTACTCTTACAGTGAATTTTTAACTACGTATAACTTTCCAGTACTACCAAAAGAATTTGCAATTGTCTTTGATGCAATTCCATCTGGTGTGAAAATGTTGATGTCAAATCCTGTACACAACAGCACAAACTATTTAACTGAAGAATTATTCATTGGTAACTCTGACCCTTTTTTAAGTGAAAAAACAAATAACAAATGTATTAGAGAATTAATAATTAGAGAATGTATTAGTAAACCTGCTTCTATATTCTTCTGGGATAATTTATTTAATGATATCTGTTGGAAAGATGTTTGGTTGTTACCTAGAAAATACTTTATAACTAATAAGATTCGAGAAGTGTCCCTAAAGATTCTGCATAAATGTTATCCTGTAAACTATATAATCTCCAAGTACCGTCCAAACGTAGACCCAATGTGTTCACTCTGCCACAGCTCTGAGGAGACCATCATCCATCTCTTCTGGGACTGTTCTCATACTCAGGTGTTCTGGAAAGACATTTTCATGTATGTAAATAGAAAGTTAGAAATTGACCTACCATTTGACGCTAAAATTATACTGTTTGGTTTCTTTTGTCCAAATATTTCAAGTAAGAAAGTTTTTGTTGTAAATTTAATACTACTCTTAGCCAAATTTTACATCCACAGCTGTAAATTCTCCTTGCTAAAACCTAGATTTATAGTGTTTTCTAATTATATTTCCTCTTACTTAGCTACTTTAAAGCTGGGGTATGTAAGATTGTAATGTAGTCTGTAACTTTTCAAACAATATATTTTTAACATATTTCTTCACTCTGTCACTATCTACTGACAAACTGATGTTAGACAAAGTAATCTCTGAAAAAAACTATAGTCCCCTTGCTTCTCTATCAGCATTTATAAAAACACTAAAAACACAGAGTGACCAGGACAATGACAGCCAATAAAAACAGAGTTTGTAACCAGCCAATTAAAAACAGAGCTTGAATTTGAATCTCAGCAGAGCCTCCCCCTCAGAGCCATATATGGCTCTGAGGGGGAGGGATCAGAATGCTTTGCCTGTTGAAATTTTTTCTAAGTTCTGCACTCTACAGAAAGTTACACATAGCACCTTTAAAGTAGTGTACTAATGCCAAAGCTTTAAAACCTAAAACAATCTGTAACGAATTTCTGTTGTAAGCTGCCCAAGACACATTTTTGTTTTTGTTTATGTGCCTTTACTGTATTCTCTTTTGTGCTATGCATGCCTTAAGTCTCGAGCCATGTTTGACATTGTAAGTTTTTTTTGTTCTTGTTTCTTTTATAAAAAAAAAATAAAAATACTGTCGCTAGCTTAGCAACGCTATGCTAACATGCTAACATCCACACCGTAACACAGACAACAAAGTGCCTCGCTCTTGTTTAGCCTTGACTCTCTGTTGTTAGGAAGCTGCTTGTTAAGAATGTATTTTGAACCTTTATTTACCCTGTGACATCAGGCTGACACACACATTAACGTTTGTAGTCGGTCTGTTTGTCTGTTAGCAAAATAACTCATGGACCCACACGACAAACTGTTTCAACTGGTGCATCACAATAAAATTACAGAAACAGTAACACACACTAATGGTAAAACTATGACATTTACAGCAGTGAAATTATAATAAAATGTATAAGAACAGCATTAAAATGCAAACACAGGATAAAATATATGCATGTACACAAAGTCAGCTCACACAGTATGAAACGCCAGAGAGAACAGATGGGTTTCAGCAGGGACAGATTTATATGAAACTTTCTGAAACTAATCACTGGACGGACATTTACAACTGATAAGCTTTAGGATAACTCAATTTAAGATGGCCCCTATCGCTACCTGAATATATTGGAAACAAAAATGTTTGTATCACTGACAGTTTTACAGTTTTTGAGCTAAAATTTGATGTGGCAGTAACTGAGAGTTCACAGTATGTACATGCAGAGCTGAGAGTACACAGTATATAATGCTGTATGTACTGTATATACGTACACAGTGTATGTATACATACACGTTATATTTCAAATAGATAATATTTGAACACTGCGACATTGTCATTGTTTTGATTTTGGTTCCCTTTTGTTTTCATGTGTGAATAAAGCATTGGGAATGTGTCTGTTCAGAAAATATTACATTAAAAAGTAATGTTTTGGGTATAACTTCCAACATTTGAATACACTGTAATTGCTTCTGTTAATTTTTTATGTTGTTCAGGACGGCTGCACACATGTACGACAGGTCAAACCCAGACTGGGCTCCTACTGAAGTTGACTGGTGCTCACTCCCACAAAGGCAGCTAAGGAACATCAAAGATCGGAGTCTAAGATGAACAGGTATACAAATTAATGTCACTTTTAATAATTGTAATATTAATTAAAAACATATCGTTACTTTGATATTTGAATATTTATAAATATGTAATTTTTAACTTGTAAAAATGTCTGCTGTAGTAATGTGATTTCTTTTCAGCGGAAAAGTTGTTGTCTTATTACCTAGACGCAAACATATATATATCATTTATGTTTATCTTAATTATAGGTACAGACGAGTGAAAGAAAGAGTTCGCTCAAAGGAACATCTCCAGTGTGCGCAGGCTGTCCTAGAACTCGTGCAGTCTCTGAACCTGAGATTTTGGCTACACCAATGAGGAACTTCGTCCAACCTGAAGTGGAGGAAGCAGTTCCAGTGTGCACGGTTCAGCAGCAGCAGCAAGAGGGTGCAAATCACTGTACAGTACAGAATATATGTAGTGGTTATAAAATTGTTAAAAAAAACATTAAGTAAAATACTATTGTTTTGTATTATTTTGTATTAGTATGTAGTTCATGGCATTATTTGGGAAATGTAAAGGGATCAAACACACCATAATCCATTCTTCAGTTGAAGAGAAATTCATGGGAATAAGATGCATTGTGATTGTTGCTCTAAATATCTGTGACCAATTTTTCTTTTTTTTTCAGTGGTGACTTAGAGTTCTGTTGTAGCAGTAGTTGGCATCCTAAACCTTAGTTGCAGAGCTCCTGGAACCTTAGGTTGACCTCAGATTGCTTATGCCCTTGGTTGTAGACACTCGGACAGCCACCAAAGTTATCCACTAGATGTCATCTGCCTGGGTGAGTTAAAAAGGAGCTGAATGAGGGATGGAAACGTCTGGTCCCAGCAGAAGTCAACTCTCGCCTCATCTGCTCCCAGCAGTGCCTCCAAAATGTTATACCCCTGAAAAGGGGAAATGTGAAACAAACACAGACACAGTGTCACTTCTGTCACGTCCAGTGTTGTTATATTTCAAAACAGTTTTCAGTATAACATTGTCACATAAAAAATGTAATTCGGTTACAAAAATTGAACCACACAACATTAATTACTCAAGATGTCTCTGTGCCAACACAAACCAAGACTGCATGTATATCATCAGCATGAGCAGCAGACTACACAACTACAGCATCGTATATAAACCTTACATGTAACATTACGAAAACATACATCAATCATCTATGCATCATACATATCTAACTAGACTGATGTCTTACAGAATTACAGATATTAACATTATTTCACTTGTATAAAATATAGAATTTAAAAGTCCTGAACATTGCACTCAAACATTGTGAGTATACCTGCTAGGCATCTGTGCAATGGGACACAGTTGGCAAGAAAACTAGAGTAAACTCTTATCAAAATCACAGTTACCCAAGCTGTTCATGTTACTGCAGCCATTTTCTACATGTTTTCTAAACTCAGTGACCATAAATCTAGTTATAAAACTGGTAACAGTCAGAATTTTTACCTGAAAAGGGGAAATGTGAAACAAACACAGACACAGTGTCACTTCTGTCACGTCCAGTGTTGTTAATGGGCGAGCAGGAGCAACACATTTCACCTGTGTTAGTTTAGACATAACTAATCGAAACACGATCAGGAAGTAAAACTCTCAAGACATAAACTTTGAAATTGTATCACTCTCTAAAGTCTGTATCACTCTCTAAAGTCTATAAACAATCATATTCAGAAAAGTAACATTTAAAGAAAATATATTTAAGATGTATTCTGCTACTGCATCATTCTGTGACCTTTGAACTGCAAGACCAGAAAAATTGGTCACAGATATTTAGAGCAACAATCACAATGCATCTTATTCCCATGAATTTCTCTTCAACTGAAGAATGGATTATGGTGTGTTTGATCCCTTTACATTTCCCAAATAATACCATGAACTACATACAAATACAAAATAATACAAAACAATAGTATTTTACTTAATTTTTTTTAACAATTTTATAACCACTACATATACACCTGTTTCTGAAAGTCAGATTCAGTTTGAACTGCAGTCATTAAGAACAGAAAATATTACATTACGAAATCAGCTAAGTAATTTTCAATTAAATGTAAAAAGCTTTGAGAATCAACAGTATTTTAATAGTGTGTTCAAGTAATTTAAATTAAAAATGAAAGAAAGACAAATTGTCCATTCGTCTTATTGTATTGAATGTAGACTGTTTACCTGTACTAATAATTTATAAATACAGTATACCTGTAGATTTTTAATTAAAAAATTGTCATTCACACCGTTGAACAGTAAGTGCCACCGCAGAGCTGGAGTTGACAACCTTGAACAGGAGGAAAATGCCAACATGTGTTGGTTTTGAAAATGTTATTGAAACATTTTTAATGTGTAAGTATAAAAAAATAATGGATGATACTTGATAAACTGCTTTATTCAAAATAATTAAAACTTAACAGTCCCAGTGTTTCAAAAATAATACATATTTGATAAGGTTCATAGCTGGGAAATATCAATTCACATGGCTATCAGAGGAAAGCAAAATGAAAAAGTTCAAAGAAATTTCATTAAACACGTCTTATGAAGGCACCAAATTCAAACAAGCAACTATAAAACAATATTTGATATAAGTAATAAAATAAATGCATAGTTAAAAATAATAAATTGAAAGGTTGGAACTTTCAAAATAGCTCTTCTTCAACATTTTCTGACTACTAAAATGGTGGAAATTCCAGAATTCCGGAATTCTAGTCACATTACTGGGAACTAAGTATTCAAACTCCATAAATTATGATTCAGAAGATTTGTAGAAAGGCTCTAAAGCAGTTTCACAGACAGGACAGAGCAAAGTGAAGCGAAGAGGGAGAATATGTCTGCCCTTGACAAGAGCATGTGGTGAAGAACACATAGTACTGTCAAATCAAATTTTTAAATCGGCAGCAGCTTGGCAGTCCCCGTCAACATTTCTCCAGGAACTTTCTAGTATTAAATTTAATATTTATTTCTGGGAATGACATAACTCCTAATGCGTTTTTGTTTTTTAAACTTTTGCTGTTTGTTTTTAAATGCTTGAACAACCTTGCCCCACCATATCTGCCTGAGCTGCTTCAGCCTTACTGCCCTCCTCAATCTCTAAGATCAGCTGATCAGTTGCTGTTGAGAGTCCCCAAAACTAGGCTGAAGCTCAGAGGTGACAAAGCATTTGCTGTGGAACGACTTACCGTTGAGTGTCAGACAGGCCTCCTCTCTTCCTGTTTTTAAATCTCTTTTAAAAACACACTTTTATTCCTTGGCTTTTAACACGTGATCTTATCTTTTATGGCATTTTAACACACCTGTAGTAAAACTGGTATATGTATGTTTTTATTTATTTATTTATTTTTGTATGCTTTGTATATTTTATCGTTTTAATTAACTTGTCTTTTGTGTTATTGTACAGCACTTTGGTTGCCCCTGTGGTTTTTAAAATGTGCTATAGAAATAAAGTTGATTGATTGAAAGATTTTTGTCACACATCATTTAAATTTGTGGGAATGTGCCAAGCAACATTAGCCATGTGTGGCAGTATGTGGAAAACAGTCATGTGTGTGACTGATGTATTCACTTGTAAAATTATTTTATAATTTAAATTTTTAAGAGGCAGTCATGTTGGATTTTAAGGTGTGGTTTGGTAAAGAACCTCAGATTTCTTTATTTTTGTTCTTTATTAGAAATGTATATATAGTTTAATACCATACAATATTAGAATAATCTTCACATGAATGAAGAAGAAGACAAAGGAGATGATTGTGGACTTCAGAAGGAACAAACACACCCACGCCCCACTGAAAATAGGTGGGTCTGCAGTGGAAGTGGTCTCCAGCTACAAATACTTGGGTGTACACATGAATGATAACCTCAGCTGGAGCAACAACACCACCAGCCTGATCAAGAAAGGTCATCAGAGACTCTACTTCCTCAGACGGCTGAGACGAGCTGGTCTGAGCAGCCCAGTTCTCACCTCCTTCTACAGGTGTGCAGTGGAGAGCGTCCTGTGCTCCAGCATCAACGTGTGGCATGGAGGCTGCACAGTTGAAGAGAGGAAAGCTCTGCAGAGAGTGGTGAAGGCTGCACAGAAGTCTGTTGGAGTCAGTCTCCCCACCATCACAGACATTTACACCTCCAGATGCAGGAAAAGAGCCACCTGCATCATGAAAGACCTCACTCATCCAGCACACTCACTCTTTGCCCCACTCCCCTCAGGACGGAGGTTGAGGAGCATCAAGTGTAGAACCACTAGACTGAGGAACAGCTTCTACCCTGAGGCTGTTAGACTCATGAATAAATAAAAATAAAATAAAAAATAAACACTGCAAAATATCACATCATACTGATGCTGATCTGTTTTCTTGTTGCTGTGTTCATCTGTGTTCATCTGTGACCATCTGCTCATACAAACTCATGTTCGTGCTGCTGTTTATTCCCACTATATTAGGCTTAGTGTATTACTAGTTGATGTTTTTCTTAGTTAATTCTAGATGTTATTACTGTTTTTCTCTTGCATTTGTTGTTGGATGTAACTGGGACCCCGTGTACATAATCTCGTTTTCATCACATGTACCACATGCGGTGCAAATGACAATAAAGACTCTCTGACTCTGACTCTGATATTACATTATACTGTAATGGGTTAAAAAGAAACATCTCACACACAAAAACAATATTCATACAATTGTGAATATGTTTCCTCATATTGCAACAGTGCCACCTGCTGGTTAACAGAGAAAATCAACATCACAAGACTAAAATCAAACAGATGTTCAACCAGATCTAAGTACACTACTGAAATATTACCAAATATGCTAAGTAGAAACCCTAAAATCTAAATAAACTTTGACTAAATGGTCTTATGTGCCAGTATTTCCTCATCAGTTGGTATAAATGCCCATTGAACAGCCACAGTCTGTCGTATTGTAAGGCTGTATTTCACATTTCCTGTTCAAGGTAAAAACAACAGCTTTATCTCATAGGTTTATGTTTGTTTATGTTTATAAAATTTGTTCATTTTTTTACAAAAGAAACAATACAAGACAATCTCATAAATCTCATCATAAAGGTAACAAAAATATATAAATTAGTAAGAAATGTTTCCCAAACAGTAGAGGCTTTGAAATGAATCAGGAACGTTTAGTTCTGTCCGTGTTCTTGCAGGTCCAGCAGCTCAGTCATGGCTTTAACGGAGGTGGAGTTTCATTTTTTGTAGTTTTAGGACTTGATTGTTTCCTGAAGGGCTTGAAAACCTTTGGAAGAGACACCAACTTGTAGGTGGTTTTCTTGTAAGAAACTGCTTTATGGGTTTCTTCTTTGGACTCGACCACATACTCTGCAGCACTTGGGACGTTCTTTTCTATGTTGTAGATCAACTCCCCCTGAATTTCCAACAGCGTGGTCGTGTCAGCAAACATCTCATGCAGCTCTTTGATGCTGCATTCAAGGCTGACGATGTCCTGGTGACGATTCTCAATCTCAGTCAGAGCCTGACTTGAGACGCGTGTGTCAGAGGTAATCTCAGATATGAAGATGGTCAGATTGTCCCTTTGCAGCATCTCCTCCAGCTCGTCATCTGTTGTCACTTCATCCACGATCTCCAGCTGTCTCTGAATTTTCACTTTGCATTTTTCTCAAAAGGAGACCTGAGCCTTATGGTGACCCCTCATGACCTCAGCAAACCAGCGGGTCAGGTGTGAGTGCTGATTCCTCTGAATACGATGATTACTGAGGCACACATACTGTTGTCATCTGCTGGCAAGTTTATCTGCATTAATTTGAACATGGCTCTGACCAGGTTGGCGTTGGTTTTGGTCTCGTTGTTCAGCAGCTCCAGCTTCCCTTTGTTTTCCTTTTCTTGGTTTGAAGAGGAGAGGATGGGGCCTTGTCTCCTCTCCACTTCCTGTTTGACAGATTTTTTTTGATGAGCCGTCTCACCTCGCCCACCGTTTTGAAAAAATCCTCCATGTTTGTGCTTTCTGCTGATGAATGTGTCATAGTATCCAGCTGCTGTTTGCTTTGTTTGTCCTCCAGAACCTCAGATTTCAAAGTCAGAACTCCAACTTTGAGGTTATTTCCTGTTGAAGTTTCTGTCTTGGACCATGTTAGCTTAGCACCCGAACATAAATAACTAAAATCATCAAATGCTAGGTTTTAACCATGTGTTGATCCATAACAGCTTTCTTAGACTTAAGGAGTGATTTTGTACTTGGTTGTGAATTCATTTAACTTTTATTGAAAATAATCATTCCTTCATTTGTTGATCTGTTCTTTTATTCATTCAACCATTATTTATACAGGTTAGTCTCATTGAGTCACGAAGACTCATTTACAAGAGAGAGCAGTTTTAAACAAACAAACAAAAACAGACGAGGTACACACAACAATAAACAGTCATTAAAAGCATATAAAATAAAAAGTAAATAAAAGTAGATATATAAAATGAAATAAAAACAAGCTACAATATGAAACGGACTGAACCTTGTGGTACACCATTGTTAACATTTAGATAACTGGGCGAAGTACCATTATTATATTTATAAATGTATCCATTTTAAAATACAATACAAAAGAATCCCATGAATGATGATACAAAATATAAAATGAAAGGTAGGAAAAAGAAGCAAAAATCTTATTATATCTGCCCCTTTTTTTCAAACAAATAGTTCAAACAATAATAATTTTCAAGTAACAGAACAAAATGAATCTCTTTCTAATTTTCTAACTCTAATACAATACACATTATGCTACTTCATATATATTTTTAACAATTCAGTCGATCATTTTCATAAATGTACACATTGACTTGGCATTTTTAACTTCCTTCTCCAAACCATTCCATAATCCAATTCCCTGGATTGAGGTAAAACGTCCCTTCAAACTAGTTTTGAATTGTGGTTTTACAAACATCTCTGTCCCCTTAAGATTATAACTGAGCCCTATACATAATTGATAAAACATTATAATCTACCAAATCATGGAACTTCAATAACTTCAGTTGATAAAATAATGTGCTTGATGGATGACAGTAATGTTTTCTAGTGATAATTCTTACAGCTCTTTTCTGTAAAACAAAAATACACTTTGTAATTGTTTTACACGCCTTCCCCCAAACATCAATACAATATATTAAGTGTGGAACAATGATTGTGTTATACAACAAATACAGATCTTTATCATTTAATAAGTCTCTGACTTTGTACAGTACTGCAATAGATTTAGCTATTTTTATTCTTACAGAATTTATGTTGTTTCCATGTCAGTTTGTCATCAATAATAACACCCAAAAACTTCACCTCACTCACGCTACAAACCTCAACACTCTCAATTTTAAATGGAACATCAACAGTTTTCTTTTTATTACTGAATATCATGTAATTAGTTTTATCTAGATTTAATGATACTTTATTAAGTATAAACCAAGTTTGTATTTTGACTAATTCTGTCTTCATCAACTCCAACATCTGTTCTATATCTTTACCCAAACAAAAAAAATGTGGTATCATCTGCAAAAAGGACACATTTGAGTAGTCCTGACATATATCTTGGTACACATTTTGTTGAACACATTAAACATTATTCCATACCGGGAGTCGAACCCGGGCCGCCTGGGTGAAAACCAGGAATCCTAACCGCTAGACCATATGGAATTTTTTTGTGTGTGTGTGTTTTTTTTTTAACCTTTAATAGCCAGGCTGATCCCCTTCAGATAACATATATATACATATTTATACATGTTTTTTCAAGGAAAGCCTGGGCCTGAAGGCAGCTTGTCATTTTCAAGGGATGATTTGATGGAGTGTTTTTTTTCTGTGGGAGAAACCGGAGTACCGGAGTAAACCCATGTGTGCAGTGAGAAGACGCAAACACTGAAAGGAGAACCTGTCGTCTCACAGCAAAACAATGTCTGGGCCCCTTGATTAAAGGTCATCTTCAGGTGACGCAGTTGTTGGTGGGGACCCCCAGTAAAAGATGGGAATTTTCAAGGGAGTTGATGGGGTGTTTTTTTCTGTGGGAGAAACCGGAGTACCCGGAGTAAACCCATGTGTGCAGTGAGAAGACGCAAACACTGAAAGGCAGCACAATGTCTGGGAGCCTTGATTAAAGGTCATCTTCAGGTGACGCAGTTGTTGGTGGGGACCCCCAGTAAAAGATGGGAATTTTCAAGGGATGATTTGATGGGGTGTTTTTTTTCTGTGGGAGAAACCGGAGTACCCGGAGTAAACCCATGTGTGCAGTGAGAAGACGCAAACACTGAAAGGCAGCACAATGTCTGGGAGCCTTGATTAAAGGTCATCTTCAGGTGACGCAGTTGTTGGTGGGGACCCCCAGTAAAAGATGGGAATTTTCAAGGGAGGATTTGATGGGGTGTTTTTTTTCTGTGGGAGAAACCGGAGTACCCGGAGTAAACCCATGTGTGCAGTGAGAAGACGCAAACACTGAAAGGAGAACCTGTCGTCTCACAGCAAAACAATGTCTGGGCCCCTTGGTAAAAGGTCATCTTCAGGTGACGCAGGGTAGACAGTCGTCTGCCTGCGCGAATTTGTCTTAATTTTCTTCATAAATTTGATTACCTTTTTAAACCTGACTCTTCCTACAGATGGGGTCTTTGTTAGGTCTTTCTCAAACTTTAAATTTATATCTTTTATAAAAGCCTCGTTTTTATCTAGAAGATCCTTTAATCTTTCAAGTTCTTTTTTGTGAGTGCTGGTGGCTCTTTCAAGATTTTCCTCAGCAGAAAGCAATTTAGATCGTAAATCGTTATTTTCACACATTGCCTTCTTTGTTTCAGCTCTCATTGCGTTGAAGCGCCTTAAGAGTTTATTTTTTTGTCCTATCAGAAACTTCATTCGAGCATTTGCTATCTCATTAACAGCTTTCTGTTCATTGAATTCCTTCTGTAGTTTCCCATATTTCAGCTCAGCAGAAATTGTTCTACTAAATAAATCTTGTTTGTTATATTTTTGGACGTACTTTTGAAAGTCTTCTTGGACGCTCATCCTAGCTGTTTTTTCCTCGATGAGAAGGATTTCATATAGGTGACGTGAACTTTTGGATTCTGCGTCCTGGATTTCAATTGTTCTTTCTAAATCTGCGTTCAGGCGTTTCAGATCATCGTAAGCTGACTGCAGTTCTTCGTCCGAGTGCTGGAACTCTATAATTCCCTGGTCGTTCAACGTATTTTCACACGTTAGCAACATTATTTCATCCCTCATTACCTTGAAGTCATGTAACAGTATATTATTTTGTTCTGAGAGAAACTTATTTCGAGCATTTGCTATCTCATTGACAGCTTTCTGTTTATCAAATTCTTTCTTGAGTTCACAGTATTTCATCTCAGCAGGAATTGTTATCGTAAATAAATCTTGTTTGTTACATTTTTGGACATAGTTTTCAAAGTCTTGTTCCACGTTCATCCTGGCAGTTTTTTCCTTAATGAGAAGGTTTTCATGCAGTTGAAGTGACTCTTTGTATTCTGCTTCCTGGATTTGAAGCCTTTCTTCTAAATCTGCTTTCAGATCATCGTAAGCTGACTGCAGTTCTTCGTTTAATCGCTCAAACTCTGTTATTTTAATTCCCTGGTCAATCACCATTCTTTCTGCATGTTTCAGTTTAGTTAGCAGATCTTTTTCCATTTTTTTATCCTCTTGGTTCACACAACTAAATACTGAATGTTTTCACAGACCGATATGTTTTCACCTCTGCTCTCACCTCTGCTCTCATACGGACTGTCTGCATATCAGTGTGTCACGGTACTTTTAAAGCCTTGATCTGATGACGTAAACAGACGCCACGCGAGCTTTATTACGTCATGTAGCCTTTGATGCGTCATTAACCTTTGAAGTCATGCATGAAGTCATGCACCATTTACGTAAGCTTTACGTCAAGTAATCATCCATCTGTCCGCTAGCTTCCAGTTGCTAATGCTAGCATTAAACGCTAGTTAGATTTTTTTTATTTTTTAATAACAGATGTGGTTCGACCACGGTGTTCAAAGCCGGCTCGTTATTCCCAGGTGGAGAGAGTCACGCCGACACGAATAACTGCAATAAAGAATAAAGTTTTAACATTTAATTTCTATTAAGGCAGACAAAAGTTACAGAATTATTTCATTCGTCCCGACCCGCCGCGTTTCGGAACCGGAAACGAAGTGCCGAACCCATAGACATTATGATATCTATGGCCGAACCCACCCGAACCATGCGTGGTGGACGGATCGGTTCAAATATCGATACACCAGTGTAATGAGATCGATACTTAAGCTTCAGTTTCTCTGTATGCACTGCAGCGGTTTCATGAAAGATTATTATTCAAAACTTTATTAACACATTACATAATACAAAACTATCATAGAGGATATATGTCAACAACCAGAAAGAAGAAAAACAAAAACAACTATCTGAGAAAACAAACAAACACAAAAATAAAATAAAACAACAGCAACATGGTAAAATAAGAAGGGGGTTTACATAAATTTCACAATCCTTGTTTATGTTTATTAAATTTGTTCTTTTTTTTTTTTTACAAAAGAAACAATACAAGACAATCCCATAAATGATAATGTACAAAATATAAAAAAATGAAAGGTAGCAGAAAGAAGAATAAATCTTATTATATCTGCCCCTTTTTTCAAACAATCAGATTAAACAATAATAATCTTCAAAATGACTAACTCTTTCTAATTTTCTAACTAATACAATACACATTACGGTAGTTCTTATATATTTTTTAACACATTCGTTTTGATCATTTTCTTAAATGTAAACTTGACTTGGCATTTTTAGCTACATTCTCCAAGCCATTCCATAATCTTGTGGTGAGATGGTGTTCCACTTCCCCCTCCCTTCCTCTCTGTGCAGCTAGATGAGCATCAGGTGTAGCTAGATGAGCATCAGGTGTAGCTCGATGAGCATCAGGTGTAGCTCGATGAGCATCAGGTGTAGCTCGATGAGCATCAGGTGTAGCTCGATGAGCATCAGGTGTAGCTCGATGAGCAGCATTGATTGGTGGGCGGGGCAGACTCCCTTATAGCTGGGCAGGCTGCTATGGGGTGCGTGTGTCTTTGTTTCCCTCCCTGCTGCTCCAGTGGCTGCTTCGTTCTGCTGGTGCTCTTGGTCTGCTCGTCTGAGATTGTAAGTGCCAGCTTCTTGAATTAATGACTGGGATCATGGTTGGGTTTGTGGGTGTCACACCTGTCCATTTCTGCAGTGTTGCTCTGCTGGCATTTCCAGCTGGGTGGGGATTGTTGTGGCGTGCGGTTAGGCCCTCGCCTGCTGACCTGCTTCCTCCCAGGTTTAGCTGTGTCTCCACCTCTGGGTAAGTACCTGCAATTTATATTTTAATTTTCCTGAATCCACAATAATGGGTTCTCTGTTTCAGGCACCTGATTTTGCTGCTTGCAGCTGCAGTGCTGTGGACGCTCTGCTGTTTTGTCTTTTGTCTTTTATCTTTCCCAGTGTGTTCAGACGCTTTCAACAAAATCTGTACTGGATGGGCAGGTTATGTGAGCAGAGCACTGCTTCTCTGACTCAGTTGAAAAGAGCATCTGGACTGGATGATGACAACGACTGAGGATGGTCTCAAAGTGTCTCCCATTACTCCTATGAGTCTTCTGTTTCTTCCTGTTTCACAAGGACCGAGTGGTGGACTTGAATTCTTGTTTTAGGAAATAACTCTTACAGGGACTGAGTGGTGGACATGAGACCATCCTCAGTCGTTGTCATCATCCAGTCCAGATGCTCTTTTCAACTGAGTCAGAGAAGCAGTGCTCTGCTCACATAACCTGCCCATCCAGTACAGATTTTGTTGAAAGCGTCTGAACACACTGGGAAAGATAAAAGACAAAAGACAAAACAGCAGAGCGTCCACAGCACTGCAGCTCCAAGCAGCAAAATCAGGTGCCTGAAACAGAGAACCCATTATTGTGGATTCAGGAAAATAATTAAAATATAAATTGCAGGTACTTACCCAGAGGTGGAGACACAGCTAAACCTGGGAGGAAGCAGGTCAGCAGGCGAGGGCCTAACCGCACGCCACAACAATCCCCACCCAGCTGGAAATGCCAGCAGAGCAACACTGCAGAAATGGACAGGTGTGACACCCACAAACCCAACCATGATCCCAGTCATTAATTCAAGAAGCTGGCACTTACAATCTCAGACGAGCAGACCAAGAGCACCAGCAGAACGAAGCAGCCACTGGAGCAGCAGGGAGGGAAACAAAGACACACGCACCCCATAGCAGCCTGCCCAGCTATAAGGGAGTCTGCCCCGCCCACCAATCAATGCTGCTCATCGAGCTACACCTGATGCTCATCGAGCTACACCTGATGCTCATCTAGCTGCACCTGATGCTCATCGAGCTACACCTGATGCTCATCTAGCTGCACAGAGAGGAAGGGGAGGGGGAAGTGGAACACCATCTCACCACAATCTAATTCCCTGGATTGAGGTAGAACGTCCCTTCAAACTTGTTCTGAATTGTGGTTTTACAAACATCTCTGTCCCCTTAAGATTATAACAACTTTGTCTTTTAACAAAATGCATTTGGATATTTAAAGGTAATGCATTATTTTGAGCCCTATACATAAAAGTCAAAGCCAAAGCCAAAGTCAATTTTATTGTCAAAACAGCAATATGTACAGGACATACACAGGATTGAAATTGCGTTTCTCTCAGTCCCTCGGTGCAACAGTAACCATCTAAACACTAAACACTAAAACATTTAATAAACATAAGCATAAAATAGTAAAAGTGTAACACTGTCCTGAGTTTTTTCATAGTAGTATAAAAGTATGAAAATTTACACCAACACTGAAACACCAAACACCCCTAAAACACCAAACACCCAATGAACATAAGCATAAAATGAAATAATAAAAGTGTAATACTGTCCTGAGTTTTTGCATAGTAGTATAAAAAGTATAAAAAGTATATCTATAAAATAAACTGAAGGTTCTAGCATTGACATTTGCAAAGAGTGGCACAGCAGCATATGAGTTAATGTACACAGTACAGGTAGTCCCCGATTTACGAGCGCTCTGATCTGCGAGGTTCCAGACTTACGAGCTGCACATTTTTGGAAAAAACGAAAAAAATACTGAGTTTTCATGTGTTTTTTCACTTCAGTTAGCAAGTTAAGCATATAAACACACGTTTCCGATCATTTTTATGCACTCAAAAGTAGTTTTTAGATGAAAATAGAGTGTTTTTAGGTGCGCTAGCGAAAACCGTTCCAATTTACGAGCGGATTTCCGGATTTACGAGCGAAATGGCGGCCGTTCCAAATTACGAGATTTCCGGTTTACGAGCGCCTCGTTGTAACGGATCTCGCTCGTAAATCGGGGACTACCTGTATATGTATGAGGTAGTTGATGTTGGTATAGAGGCAAAGTGGCATATGCAGTGAGGCACATAAGGCACATTTGGCATCCTTAGATAAGGCTAGTCAGAGAATACTGTATATGTATCAGCAGTAGTGTAGATATAAAAGTAGTGTAAATGTAAACAGTAGTAATAAATGTAAAACAGTAGTAATAAATGTAAACCGTATTAATAAATGTAAACAGTGAATGTAAACAGTAGTATGACTATAGGCAGTAATGTAATACAAACATTAGTGCAAATATGAGAAGTAGTGCAAACTGAATGAGCACATGACCGAGAGTTTAGTGAATAACCCGTTTGATGACACAGAGTCCAGTGTTAAAATCTTTGTGTTGAGTGGTAATGTGTGAGAAAGTTTTTTGTGTTAAGGCAGTTCAAATGGGAGGGGAGGCAGAGCAGGCAGAGTGTTTAGCATTCTGACTGCCTGATGAACAGAGCTGTCTCTCAGTCTGCTGGTTCGAGCCTGGAGACTCCTCAGTCTCCTCCCTGATGGCAGCAGTCTGAAGCAGCTGTGTAGTGGGTGTGTGGGATCACCTGCCATGCAGAGGGCTTTCCGAGTGAGGCGTTTGCTGTGTAAGTCCTGCAGTGAGGGCAAGGAGGTGCCGACGATCTTCTCAGCTGCTCTCACGATGCGCTGGAGGCTCTTGCGGCAGGATGCAGTACATGCACCAAACCACACCGTGATGCAGCTGGTCAGGACACTTTCTATGGCACCCCTGTAGAAGGTGCACATGATGGGGGTTGAAGCTCCAGCCCTTTTCAGCTTGCGGAGAAAGTAGAGGCGCTGGTGAGCCTTCTTGGCCAGTGCTGCAGTGTTCCTGCTCCAGGACAGGTCCTTCGAGACGTGCACTCCCAGGAACTTGGTGCTGTCCACTCTCTCCACTGCGGTGCTGTTGATGGTCAGAGGGGCATGTTGTGCATCCCTCTTCCTGAAGTCCACGACAATCTCCTTTGTCTTCTCCACGTTGAGAGTGAGATTGTTGTGTCCGCACCACAAGGCCAAGCGGCTCACCTCGTTCCTGTAGTCCGTCTCATCGTTGTTGCTGATGAGACCTACCACTGTTGTGTCGTCCGCAAACTTGATGAAGTGGTTGGAGCTGTACGATGGTGTGCAGTCGTGTGTTAGCAGGGTGAATAGAAGGGGGCTCAGCACACATCCTTGTGGGGCCCCTGTGTTCAATGTGATGGTGCTAGATGTGTTACTCCCGATCCGTACTGTCTGTGGTCTCCCGGTCAGGAAGTCTAGCAGCCAGTTACACATTGAGGTGTTCAGCCCCAGACTGTCCAGTTTAAGGATGAGCTGTTGGGGGATGATGGTGTTGAATGCCGAGCTGAAGTCGATGAACAGCATTCTAACATAAGAGTCCTTCGTGTCCAGATGTGTGAGAGCTGTGTGGAGGGCAGAGGAGATGGCATCGTCGGTTGAGCGATTAGGTCGGTATGCAAATTGGAAGGGATCCAGGGAGGCAGGGAGGACAGATGTGATGCTTTTCATGACTAGCCGTTCAAAGCACTTCATCAGGATGGGGGTGAGTGCTACTGGGCGATAGTCATTGAGGCATGCGGGCGTTGCCTTCTTTGGGACAGGGATGATGGTGGTGGCTTTGAAACAGGTGGGGACGATGGCCTGGCTCAGTGAGATGTTAAAGATGTCCGTGAAGACCGCTGCGAGTTCCCCTGCACAGTCCTTCAGCACACGACCAGGTATGTTGTCAGGACCAGAGGCCTTCCGGGCGTTAATCTTGATAAATGATCGCCTTACGCTGTCTGAGGACAGCGCCAGCACCTGGCCATCAGGAGAGGGGGGAGTTTATGTGCAGGTGTGCTGTTACTTGCCTCAAACCGAGCAAAGAACTCATTCAGTTCATTCAGCGTAGAGGTTGAGCTGTCACAGGTCCGGGGGGGTGGTTTGTAGTTTGTGATGGACTGTATTCCCTGCAACAGACTGCCAATAACCAATAAAAATCCTTGTAATTTACACAATAAAGACAGAGTAACAACATGAGAGCGTAGGCTGCATTAAGAACATATCAAAAAAGTAAAAACCTGGAAATGTCTTCATAGATCCTCACAGAAATGTTAGATCTCTGCCTCTTGAGAAAAATAAAGTATTGTTTAAAGTCATTGATAAACCTTGTGAATGATGGTAATAAATTCCTCCACTTACTACAATGATATTTCCGCAGAAGAATAACAATGTTGATCATGTCAGATAGAGATGATTGAAGGTTGTCCTTATAAAACAATGTGATAATTCAAACAGTGGGACATTACTGATTTTTAGAGATAACCAGCTGTGTATCTGCGACCAGAAATTTGCTGATATAGGACATGTAAAAAACAGATGCTGCGTTGTTTCACATGCTGAGTTACAGAAAGAACACATGTCTACCTCCAATTTTAATCTTATCCTTAGAAATTCTGCCACCACCGGTAAATGTTAGTAATTATTTTGAAATGTGTTTCTTTGATTTTTGGAGAGACAGGCCACTTCACAAATTTGGAGAAAGCCTTTTCCATGTAAGGCTGATCCCCATTAAAAGCTTTTAAATGCCTTCCTGAATTATAATCATGAAAAAGAATAAATTTAAATTAAGCATTAATAATCTTATTATCAAACTTTCTTTGTAATACATTATAATTTTCTATTTTTAGATTAGGTAGTGTTGGTTTGACTACTGAAAATAGCAGTGTTGTATATTAAAGCCAGTGGAATGGCCTTACAGACTTGCCGGTATTCTTTTTGTGTAGCTTGCTTATAACTTCTCTATCCCTCTCACAGTCTCCAATTGAGAAAGCTTATCGGATGATGAGCGAAACGTCTTGTTGCTACAAATAAAGTCCAGTTGTTCTGTATTGAACGCCTTTTTTGATTCTTTTTGTGTACAATTTAAATTATATTTCTTTAAGAAGAACATAAAATCTAGCAAATTACCATCTGAGTCTAGCAGATCAGATACAAACACTCAAACCAATTTCTTTTAAATATTGACTTTCTGTTAACAGTGTATCACTCTGTTGTTCCAAAAGGTTGACATATGGGGGGAAAAGTTATGGGCAAGCATCATCTTCCAGAAAAAAATAACTTGTTTGTGGAAACTAGCTAATTTTATGGGAATTTTACTAATTTCAAAGTCACATTTTAATACAAATTCAATTCCTCCCAGCTGTTTAATAGAGATCTGGGTATATGAAACCACATGGAATTAGATTGAGTTAAACAAGTTTTAAGCCAGTTTATCTTGAAGGTTCCTACCAGTGATTCAAAATCCAGCTTTTATGTCACCTTTATTATAATCACCAACAAGTTGAGATCTTTTAATATAATGGGTTTTATTTTTCCACATTTAAATATTATAGAGTTGGCTTTCTTCATGTTTTGAGGAGAAATATATACACCGTATGAATGGCATGGGTAAATTAATTTAGAAAGACCTTCAGCTTTGGAGAGAATAACTCTACTACATATGGGTTAGGGTTAGCCTGGTTAACCAACGACTAAGAGCTCTTTTCATGTTTAAGATACAATCTGAAATGTTAGAGTCTTCTCTTTGGATCAAGTTCTTAGATATAATTATTCCTAAATATTTTACTTCTGATTTTACTCTTACTGAAGCTATAATGGAGTTAGCACATGGGTGAATATGTAATATTTCACATTTATCAATACTTAGACAAAGTCCTGAAGCCTCATGCACCAGTTACTCTATATTTAGATTATAAAAAAGAAACTAGAAAAAATATAAATTGGAGATTCAATACATCACTGCTTCAAGAAGAAGAATTTTTGCAATATTTTAAAATAGAATGGGCATCATATTTAGAGTTGAATGATTTGCCAGGAACATCAGCATGTACACTTTGGGAGGCTGGGAAAACAGTTATGAGAGGTAAAATAATATCCTATTCAACAAATAAAAAGAAAAAAGAAAATAAACGTATTGAGGAATTAGAGAAATCCATTAAACTATTAGAAGGTCTACAAGAAGAGGAAACACAGCAAAAACTACGCAAAGTAAAATTAGAACTAAATGAAATTATTGATAAGAAAAATAAATTCTTGATACAAAGACTTAGATTAGATAATTTTGAATACGGTAATAAATCAGGGAGCTTTTTAGCTAATCAACTTAAATTAAACAAAGAAAAAACATATATATATGGTATTAAAGATAAAGATGGAAATATAATTCATGATGAGGGAAAAGTAAACAATGTTTTTAAAGATTTCTATAAAACTCTATACACTCCACAAATAAATCCATCTAATGAGGATATTAATGAATTCTTAGAGAAAGTAACACTCCCAAAACTAGATATTAGTCAATCATCAAAACTAGACTCACCATTAACTTCAGATGAGCTCCATGAAGCAATTAAAAGCATGCCTAATAAGAAATCGCCAGGTCCTGATGGATATCCAGTAGAATACTATAAAAAGTTCTGGGATATACTGGAACCGATATTTTATAGAGTGCTACTTGAGTCAGAAGAAAATGGCAGGCTACCAACACATATGAATTCAGCCAACATTAGTCTCTTATTAAAGCCAGGCAAAGACCCAGTATTACCTACGAGTTATCGTCCAATCTCTCTCATTAATGTTGATGTTAAAATAATTTGTAAAGTCTTATCTAAAAGACTAGAGAAGATAACTCCTGTTATTATACATCCAGACCAAACCGGATTCATAAAAG